>JAOEHX010064350.1:0-45972 GCA_025448015.1 Bolborhynchus lineola | reverse complement strand
GTGAATGCTCCATCCCTGGCAGTGTTCAAGGCCAGGTTGGACATAGCCTTGGGTGACATGGTTTAGTGGGAGGTGTTCCTGCCCATGGCAGGGGGGTTGGAACTGGATGATCTTAAAGTTCCTTTCCAACCCTAACTATTCTATGATTCCATGATTCTATCTGCCATTTTCTTCTTGTCCTTATTCCTAATAGGAATTTCTTCAAAATCAGCGATGGGTGGGTGTTTACAATGCTACTCTAGCAGAAACCATGTACAAGTTCTTGTTAATTGATAGATACAGGAAAATACTGACAGCTGCAAATAATGGCAGTACACAGGAGTTAAACAATATTCCAGTTACTGACATCCCTCCATCTGGGAATATACTGTACTGATAAACAGCACTGATTCTTTGCTCTAAGAAAGTATCATTGCCTTCACTATTTTTGCAGTCTTTGCATTGAAAAAAGTTACCAAACTGAAGACATTTTAATTGAAAATATGAATAAGCACCTGAAATTCTCAGAGTGCAGTTTCTGTTTTTTTCCAGCTTTATACTGGAAAAAAGTTTTACACACGTGCAGTCACACCAATTCTACAAATAAATATGTTTGTCCCAGATTTCTAGAATTAATTCCAAATGAAAGAAGTTGGATCATTTTTTCTTAAAGTATGAATTATATACAAAAAAAAGCACTTTTAAAGGGAGAGGGGAGAGAATAATTTTAATATGATGAATAGATTTAAATGGATCAATCATAGAGTTTTAAACTGGTTATTTTAATAAAGGTACATATACAGTGAAGATCTCCTTCAGGCAGTATGGGGTTTTGTATCATAGAACTTATCGAAATAATAAAGTACCTGCATTTTTAAAGAGTTGTATTATGATTCAAAATCAAATCAGTATTTTGTATTTTTAATAGTATATATTCAAAATAATAGTAGCTAAATTTAAATACAAAGGAATTTACATGGACTAATGCATTTTAAGTGAGTTATGGTTTGTAATAGGTTAGGTTCTTGAAGAGAGTCATTAAGTTTAGGCAGAAGGCAAAAAACCAAGCTCATACAAGAAAATACAAAGCAAATATTCTCAAATGCATAGTTAGTTCATAGTTCTAAATTATAACTCTCATATCAAACTTCTGAAGGGAATTCTGAAAAAAATAAATGGTGTAATTTTTCGCAGTTCACTTTTCTAGATTGTCACCAGCTACTGAGATTAAAATGTAGATTTCCATTTAATAACTTACCTTTACATATAGTACAGCCCATCCACAGCAGGAATGCTATGGTGTGGTGCAACAGAGTCATTTTCAAGTTTTAGGAGTTAGAGGTGTCTTCTGCAACAGTTGCTGCTTTCTGTGCCCAGAATTGCATGTTCCAGTATTTACTCCCATGATTCCTGAGGTCGTCCTTGCAATCTCCTCCAATAATTTTCTTGCAACACAGCAGTCAATCTGTACAGATAAATTATGCAATTGTTGCAAAAAGGCTTAGATGCTTTTTGTCACAAAGCTTTTCAGAATGAACTTCACACGGAAGCTTTATGAAGCCCATGACCAAAATCTCCTGTATGTTTATAACACACAGAATACAGTGCACTTAGCTCTTCAAACTTAAGATTTTGTTATGGGCAAAACCACTTTATATGTGGAGCCCATAATTTATTATCAGTCTGTTTAAAATCAAGCAAGACAGAAGGGGAATGCCACAGTGGTCCATTAGTGCATGACAGTCTTTGTTGAGAAGAGTTCAATTCAAGTAACAGGGGACCCTTCTTCCTAAGTATTGCCATTTGCTTGTGCTTAAATATATTTTTTCAATGGAGTCCACTGGTTTGGATACCAGTTATTCAGTGTCTCTGTTCACTAAAATTGGGTTTACCTGCAGAAGACCAAGTTCCACTTGTGCTGGGGTGGCTGCTTGACCACCGTGGTTTGTTTTTATAGTCATTGAGCAATGTCCACCCCCATATCATCCCACATTCTCCTTTCCCACACCACACTTTAGTCTGAGGTCATGGATAGCTCAATAAGTGCTTGTTACCAGTAAGAATTAGAGCAAAACTGAAAGACATTTAGACAGCCAATGGGGTGATTGCAGAACAACTGCTATCACAGGCAAATAAGCTAAAACCAGCTCAAGACAAATCCAGGCAAGGCCAGAGATCCTGCACTGCAAAGTCAGTGCAGAGCCTGTGTTCTTTTATTAGTAAAGGCAAAACCCATGTTTATGGGGCTGCACCAGCAGGATGACTTTGAGCAAACTGAGCTCCATCCTCATGTCATCACAATACTAAAAAATATTAAAGACCATTTTCTGTGGAGTTTATTTACACAGTCTTCAAGGAGATTTCATCTTTTTTCTTCCAATGCACTTGCTGCTATGAACTATTGTGAAATACAGGATTAACTAGCATAGCAATCAACATTGAGTTGTTTTTTCTCCCTTAAAAACACATATGGCATTGTTTTGTTTACTGAATGTTAACATCCATCTGAAGAACAACAGATACTGCTGTTACTATATATACAAGATTAATTTCATTATTGATATGCCACTTTATACAACTGGCAGAACTTCAAAGCACCTTCCAAAAAGTTTTTTTCTAAAGAGTCCCAAAACTCTCAGTGACAAATGCCTAATATTAACACCTATATTAACCATTTTCTTAAGGAACTAAGCACATTCTTTAGAGAAAACCAGGAAATATAAACATGTGACTAATGGTTCTAGAGACATGAAGTGTTTATTTGTATTTTAGATTCTTAGATGCTAGTCCAACATGCCCTAAGGACTGTAGTCCTGTCAGGTTTGCAATACAGAACACCAAACCCCACAAACAGTATATAAGAAAGCTTTCTGGATTTCACTGAGTGCTGTTTTTCTGGCTCACTTCTTCCTCATCTTCTAATCCTCCTGTGCTTCAGAAAGACTGGTCTCTCAACTCAGGAATTTTTCCTTTTAGTATAGCACTAAGAAAAACAAAAAACGTGAACTAGAAGAAAATTAATTTCCACCTTATATGCCACCATTCCTGCCCCTTTTTATAGATCATTAACTTTTATAGATCTATATAGGTCATTAACTTTTGGCCTCGTTTGTAACTCAGTCACTGGAAAACACTGAGTTACGTTTTCTAAATAGCAACTGCTGATCAGGCAGCCATTTCCAGTCAGTTAGCTCCAAACAGGTTGCGTAATTTTTATTATGCAACTTGTCGATTTCTTTTTATAAAAAGAAAAAAGACAAAAGAAAGTGTTCTTCCTATTCAAGATTATGTTTCCTTATACGCAGAAAAGAAAATACAGGCACTGTTTAAAAGATCAGGTCTTCACACCAAGGTAGAAGAGGACTATACTTGCTGTGCAAAATCACTTTCGTTTTGCTTTAACACAGGGTGATGCTCAGTAAGACCAGCCTTCTGTAATACTGCTGTGGGCTGAAGCCTACCTGAAAGCACTGCTCAGATAAGTGAGAACCTGACTGCCTTTGCGCAGCCCTGACTAGATGACCATTCTTCTTGGACAAGAATAGCAGGGCCTTTGATTTGTCAGCATCATTGCACAGAAAGCTTACAGTAGAAATTACTGTCCTCTTGCTCTACCAAACCTGCTGCTTAGTAAGAAAATTTAAATTACATGCCACTGAATGGTGAGAACTGCTCTTGTATCCACTCTATCCAGAATTCCCTAAGTCAGCTATCTTCCCCTTCTGGTATCAGTTCTTATATTGCAGGCCTGTGGTACCTTTCTGACTTTAAAACCCAGTGATTTCACATCAGGACTCCAGAAAGTAAATTAACATTTTTTGAAACACTGGAAATCGCTCTGAATTCTACTTCTCACACATGGTCTGCAGAATGACTTTCCCTCCATTTTCTCCAGTTCTGCTCTTTAAAAAGGGGCCTTTTACACTTAGCAAATATTCTTATGCTTAAGCCAGAGCTCCTTAAAGGCGATAGGCCTGGGCAACAAATCCACAGCTTCACTGCATGAAACACTTTAAAGAAAATACGAAAGCTGTTAAAACTTCCATGGGGAAACAGTTTACCTTTGTTAAAATGTGGCAGTCTGAATCAGCACATACAGCACTCAAAACTTTGATGGTTACAGGAATTGACATGGTCTGTGAGTTTATATCCAGACAAAACTCAGTTTCCTCTATAATGAACCACGAAGGCAAGAATCTATAAATAAATCTGAATGTCTTTTTCTTCTGATCAAAAAATGTGTAAGTGCAAGATTGTTATGCAAGAGGAAAGGTCTGTCTCTCATGATTGAATAGTTTTAAACTGGAAAAGGATGCATTTAGATAAAGAAAGTGTTTGCTGTGAGGGTGCTGGGGTGCTGGCACAGGTTTCTCAGAGAAGCTGTGGCTGCCCCATGCCTGGCAGTGTTCAAGGCCAGGCTGGACAGTGCTTGGAGCAACCTGGTCTAGTGGAAGATATCCCTGCCCATGACAGGGGAGTTGGAAAAGATGATCCTTAAAGGTCCCTTCCAACCCAAACCGTTCTATTATAAAAATAAAAGGCTGATCTTGAAAAAATTTGCAAAAGCCAAACTTGGTGCAGAAATATTATCGTATCTACCTACTCCCAAGTCAGAATTTTCTTTTTTAGCTGTTTCTTAAGAGAAGGCTGTGAGGACACTTATTTCTGGTTTTGGCTTCCTCATGACAGAGTACAGAGTAGACTGAGCCATACTTTTTTCAGAGGTGAACAGTGATGGGATGAAAGACAATAGACACAAATCTGCAGAAAAAGGAGTTCCAGTTAGATATTAGGAGAATAAATCCACTATGAGGGCAGGCAGACAATGGAACAGGCTGCCCAGAAAAGTCAGAAAACATCTCCAAAGAGATATTAAAAACTCAGCCAGACAGTCCTGAGCAACACAATTCTTCTTATGCAATCCTATGCTTAACTATGCAGAAAGCACAGCAAAAATTCAGGACTAATAAAGGGTAAAATTGTGGTCTTTGGTATGTTGATGGCTATCTTAAAAGTTACTCCAGCACCTTGGTTAGGTAAGTGTAAGCAAATAATGTCAAACTAAAATTCTTCCTCTGCTTCCAAATACACTTCAGAGGTCACAATCACTCTTGGGCTTATGTATCACTGAACTTCATTTGCACTATATATTCCACACACACTAAGCACAGTGTTTTGACAGATGTGCTTTCAGCATCTCATCCACACTAGGAAAACAGCAGGCCTGGGCTGTGCACCTGCAGCAGTTTCTCTGCTATAACAGCAGTGCACATAGCTGCTCTATGTCTTTCCACACTGACTAGCCACATGTGTTCACATTCACGAATACATTCTGGCAAAACTAGAGTACTGGAAAAGAGTCATTAACAAGGTTTCCTTACCTTACAAAAAGCAACTTAATCACTCCCCGTGTCTTCATTTACTTCTGTGAGAATTTTGTGTTCAGTTTGTTCTGTCATGTTCATGTTGTAAATCTTTATTTTCAAGATTTCATACAGGTTTTTCTTAGCTTTTTCAGGTTTTGAAACCCAAGCTCTAGCTCTTGTTTTCTGTCACATAATTCTGCTGTGCTACTTAACAGAAATAACATAGTCCAAAGTTTCAAATTAGAAGCAACAAGTTTGTTTTCAGATAATTCATGAAAAAAAGAAAAATTATAAAGGAGAAAAGGAAAGAAATACACTTTTTCTTGACCAGAAAAAATACCTGGATGCTGTCCTAAACATGCTGCAAAAAAAACCCAAGAGCAAGAGAATTAAAAACACTAGCAGAGGCTGGTATTAGGAGGCAACTGCGAAGATGTTGACGTCAGGCCTGGAACAGACACCAACACAGCAATATGTGGGTGCTCCAGCTATTTCTCTGAAGTGTTTCTCTCTGCTAGCTAAAGAGTAAGCCCTCCTTCCATGCCCTGAATTAGTCTTCCAGACCATGGGAACAGGTTTGATCTCTGTAGTATAGTCAAGACTACAGATTTAGGGTTTTGGCTGTATCAACACTAACGTGAGCAAGCACAGAACTGCTTGACTGGTATCCCTGGAGAGTCTGAATTATATCATGTGCACACCATATTATTCTTTTTATTATTTAATGTTCCTCTTTTCAGCATGTTTATACTTCCCTTTCTCCATCCCAGTGTCCTTCCAAATAAGCCACCTGCCCCAAATTACCTTTTCCCCCATTCATCCTGGTTTGGTTATGTCTGTATTCGAATTTGGTTTTTCTGATTCTGATACCTAGGTAGTGTTGACCCCGTGTGGACTTACTGATATAGTCACAGATGTACTAGTTGCCTTGCAAGATCTTGCTTACAAACAAAACAAGATCTAGTCCATCATGTAGACATCTTTCATATGTTAAAGGGAAATAGATTTTCATCTCTCTTTCATAGATACAGGAATTATTAGGATGCAAAAACTCAGAGACTGAAATAAATTTCTACATATTTGAGCCACAGTACTTTACCGGTTAAAATCTGATCAGTTTGTTTAAATGAACATTTACTGTATTTCTTAACTCAGAAAGACTCACTAATTCACATTACAACTGTTGTTCATAATATGACCTAAAAGTGAAAGCTGTGAATGTCTAGTTTGGATTTACATGTCATACGTCAGAAGTCTGTTATGTTAAGTTGCTAAATCTCATTGTTATTTGTCTTAGTTTTTAAATAACACTTTACAAAACAATGACTTTTTAATCTTTTGAAAGCATTTTGGAATGATATTTTAAGTAGCATATTAAAAGCTTTTTTTTATCAACCTTTTCTTCTGCCACCAAATGGTTGGCTGGGTTTCGATTAAATAAGCAGAATTTGTCTATTTCTTGAATGCTTCAATTCCTCTTTGGTTTATTCACTTAGCACTCACTAAAGCTTTGGAAAACCATACAGAACAACATACATGCAATAATATCAGAGAAAGACGGATTTTACCCAAAATACAGAAGAAACCCTTACAGTGACATTTTTATTAAAACATAATAAAATGGATGCAAGGCAGATGTCCATATTCCTGAACTTTCTTCATATCTTCAGAGGCAAAGTTCCAAGAGTACCAATGCTTAAGTGTCATAGGGAATCACAAAATAGTTGGAGTAGATATTTTAATAATTTAAATCCTCTCAATTAGCAAAACAAAGATGTTTGATTGACCTTTTTTAAGAATAATAATTAACTACTCAGTAGAATTTGCAAATTTTTAGGTTTTAAATGGTTTCATAGACCCCTTAAATGAAATTTTGGTTTTATACTTGCTTTTTTATTCTTGTACTTCAAGCCTTTTCATTAGAGGATTCTTACCTGTGAAAGGAGACATGTGAGCTGTTAAAATAGGCCTCACTGTAAAATTAGAGTTTAATGTCTATTTGAAGGGCACAAAGTCTCAAGTTAGCTGTATTCTGTAGTCACAAAAGCATCCATACTGGCAAAATTGCCAATGCCCTCACAAAGGAGACTACTTGCTCAGCATCTCCTCATTGTGGTAGCTTTGCTCTGGTCCTCCAGATTGTGATGCGTCCTCAAGTTCATCACTGTAAACCTTATGAAACTCCTACAACATAAATTTTCCATGTGTATGCCACTATTACATTCTTCTGCTGCATTCCCTGTCCTCACACCCCAAAACCCTTCCACTTCCCTTTCCCTTCAGCTCAGACCCAACAATGCAACTGATCACTCATTTTTCAAAGCTGACTGTAGTGATCTCAAAAATATAAGACCACCTTAATTCAGGTGTTAATACCAGATAAAGAACATGCATATACCTTTCCTGTAGGCTTTCCTGAAGTCCATACTTATTTTGCTCTTTCAACACACCTCGGATACATCAGCTGTCCTGTCTTACACTGCACTTGAAATAACGTTGTACCAGATTCTGCTCCAAAATGGTTCTGCTTACAGTAAAAGCCAATATAATCCCCATGGTAAAAGTACACTTGATTCTCATAGAACCCTTGCAGCAGCACATTATTTTTCTCCATTTCACTTTTTGACAAAATACATGGCTCTAAAGAAAAGAGATGTAATCAGTGTTAATGTAGCATGGTTTCGACTAGTCATCACTAAAATCATAGATTATTTCCCATTCTCCTAATGTAATATGCATGAAATTTCGGATACTGCAGGCATATCATATTCAAGGGGAAAAAAAAACAACGAAGGCCAGACAAGCTTACACTTGCTCCTATTAAAAATTTCATCTTGAAAAAAGAAAAAAATTAAGTCGAGATCTTAAAGTTATACTTGACAATATCCAATTTATAAATTCTAAGTATCTGAATTTAGAGAGAGTTGGGGATGTTCAGCCTGGAGAAGAGAAGGCTCTGGGGAGACACTGCAACCTTTCAGTACTCAAAGGGGGCTTTTAAGAAAGATGAGGCCAGACTTTTTAGTAGGGCCTGTTGTGAAAGGACAAGGGGCAGTGGTTTCCAAACAAAAGATTGATTCAGACAGTTGTAAGGAGTACATTTTTATAATGAGGGTGCTGAAACACTGGAACACGTTGCCTAGTGAGGTAGTAGATGCCCCATCCCTGGAAACAACCAAAGTCAGGCTGACAGGGTCTGGGCAACCTGATTTACCTGAAGACATCCCTGCTTATTGCAGGGGGTGTGGGTTAGATGACATTTAAAACTAACTTCCAAAATATTCTATGATTTTATGAATTACAACCAAGAATAAATTCTTATCTATGTTATCAAACCTACCTATACACAGTGGTGGCGAAGTCCATTGTCCTTCAGAACAGTAGATTTTCTCAGATCCTTGCAAAAAATGATACTCAGAACAACTATACTGAACAGAGGAACCATTGTCATATTGAGTCAGGGGTGGGAGAGTAAGAGCTCCATTCGCAATTGAAGGTGGAGAATCACATTTTTCTGTAGGAGCTGAAACGGCATTAGAAACATTGGAGAATCAGTCAGCTTAAGAAATTAACAAATCAGCAGCTTTAAATGCCTGTCCACACTAGATGCCTGTCAATTCTCAGTGTATTTTCTTGCTATTTCATTATGTCCCAGAATAGAAAGTAACCTCCGCTTAGTTCTAACTATGGGAAATCCCTTGTGTGCATTTAATGGTATACAACTGTCTTTCTACAGAGCTTTGAATTCCCTGAGCTTGTAGAGGAGCTCCTGCCTCCTTTCTACACCCTTCCCCATCAAAGAAGCTGTATAGGTTTTCCATGCTTGGATATATATATTTAACAATATAGGTGTGTTGTGCATGGGTATCTGTGTATCTGTACTGTTGAATTCTAAATATCTATTATTTACAACAGATTCTAGACCCACACAGCCAAAGTAAATTATTTCTAGTTTGACATTGACTAATTAAAAAGGTAATAAGAAAGTATTGGTTTACCCTGCATAATGCATTTTGGATATTTCAGCCTGCCGTGGTTACACTGTGTCCTCCCAGGAGACAGAAGGGTAGTCTGGAGAAAACTGTATCCCTGTTTACATGCAAACTCTATGAGATCACCATGAAGGAAAATCAATTCTTCTTGTCTCCATTTCAGCTCTATGTTGTTGCTGTTCATATCAGTTGCATTAAGAATACACGGTTCTAAGAAATGTAAAGAAATGAGCTGAAGTAACAGAAATAACATTAAAAAAAGAAAAATTGGAACAGAAAATCACAGAAAACGGACACTTCTGACAGCATCTGGCTCCTATAAGTATTTGTAAACGTACGTTAGCCTAGGTTTCCTATTGAAGAAAGGAACTTCTTCACTGTAACTTGAACAGACTTTTCATAATGGCAACACTTACCCACCAAAACTGACCCATCAGATTTGGCTGACGGGTTTGGTAAGACCTTTGAGGATAGCTGTTAATACACAGTAAATTTAAACTGTTAACATAAGGAAGTGTTTTACTATTCCCTTTGGGTTTTTAATTTATTTTGTCACTGTTAAAAGAATTTTGATATCTTCCAAAAACCTTTTGGAAATTTTATGTTTTTCTTTGGGCTTTTTCAGGTTATTCAAAGTCAATACTGTTTTGGTTGTTTTCTGACAGGTTCCATAAAATTTAGTGTGAGGAGCACATCAGGTAGCCTAGCTTTCCTTTAGACGGTTAACCTCATTAACTTACCAAAGCAAGTTGGTGGTTCTGTCCAGTTTCCTTGTTGGCAGTAAACAGTACTAGGTCCATCCAAAAAATGGTAACGCTGACAACCATATTCTATTGAGGAACCATTTTTGTAACTTGTCAATAATGGACCAAGAACAACACCATTTTTAATCACAGGTGGAGAGGTACAGTCTTGCTGTGTTTCTAATACAAGGCAGGAAGTTAGGTAATTAGATCTTTACACTGGTGAAAGTCTCAGACTAGCAATAGACTGAGCAAGAAATTGTCATGCAAATAAAATTTAAACCAATATAATTTCTTTTTCAAATTTTGTTTCCAGAAACTCTACTCTTGCCTTACAGAACTGCAGACAGGTATTTTATCTGCCTGTACAGTCCTCATCTTCATCAGCTCTTGACTCTTGCTGGTTTAATCAATATAGGTCTTTTTCTGTGATGAGACAGTCTTTATTTGTTGCTTGAAATATTTAGCCCATGTAGGGTTCCAAATTAAAAGAAATCCCATGGAACAACTGATCAGAGGATCAGCAAAATACTCAGGAATTTGCATGTTCAGACAACATTAACTGAAAGGATACAAAATGAAGGTAAATGGTCATGTGTGGAATAAAATAATAAATACAAAACTAAACATATAGGTGTAGTTTATAATCACTAGAAAAGAGCAACAGTGGCCTCTCATTCAGACTGCTACATTGACATCTGTAGCACATGGAAACATTTTTGAGAGTAAGGAACCGTAGCAAAAGACTTGTAAAAGTAGCCATAAAATGCCTAAAATATTATTGGAAAGTATTGAAGTCCGTTTTAAATAGAAAAGCAATGATCACCTACTCATTTCTTCATTGTGGTGTGTTTTGCTTGCCCTTGTTGCTTCATCTGCCTCATATGATGGTGGTGCCTCAGATTCTGATTTATCTGTAATTTCTGTAACCACAGCAGAAACAGAACCAGAACAGAAACTAAGAAATAACTCACATTCAAATACCACAACAGACACACTGATGCATTGCAAGATCTAATGAAATCGATATTCTAGGGAAGAACCACATAACATGCATGTCACTTGAATTCACCTAGATCATCCTCTCTCTTTGATTGGAGAACCAATTGTCTACCAATTAGATTGCACTTAACCTCTCAACCATTTTAACAGACAAGGACATAAACAGTTTTGCAGGTATGGAAACTGAGGCTCTCTAGATAGATAAGGCATTGTCTGAAGATTCATTTCTGTTCAGTTGTCAGTCTTCACAAAAGTACTAACCAATACAAAAAGGGGGTGATGTCCATTTTCCTTTATCACACTGGATTTCCTCAGATCCTCTTATTTCAAATGCACTTTGACACTGTATGTGAACTTTGTCTCCATTATGATATATTCTTTTATCTGTGATGATATGAGCATGAGGAGGAAGTGGTGGTGGAGGACATTTATTTTTTATATCTGTAAATAAAAAATGCATACTATTTTCCCACTAATCAAAGTCATATACATGATTAATTGTACTAGACAGAATGCAAGCCTATAACACAAAAGGCATCTGTGGTTGATCCAGAGTAATTCCTTACTCCCATTTTCTTAACAAAATAGGAGACCAGAAAAAAAAGAAAGTAATTTTTACTTCAATAAATATGAGGTATTATGCTACTGCACTGCGATAAATAACTTAATAATTTCTCCATGTAGGTTTAAAATGTTTTTTTGAAGAACTTCAAGGAACAGAGATCTCCCATAAACTCCACTGATACATTCTTTAAAGCAGCTTATGTATTAGCCCCAGATCTGCCATTGGCAGGGACACCTTCCTCTAGACCAGGTTGCTCAAAGCCCCATCCAACCTGGCCTTAAGTTTGCAACTGCAATATCCTCAAGACTAGATTGAGGGTTTGTTTTAATTCTGAGCACCCCACCTTATCTGCATCCACCCTCCTGCTGTGTCATCAGAATAAATACAGAGCTGGAGTCCTAATACATGCTGTTTAATTGAGATATTCTAGTACATTTTAAACACTACAGTATCTTCTAGGAAAGGAAGATGATTTTCATCTTTGCACTCAGAATCTTCTGCAAGATTAGCTATAAAGGAATTACAGAAAACCTGATTTTACTGAAAATTCTGCTCAACACATCTATATTTTTAAAGGCTAAATATAATTTTTAATATCACACCATCCTACCCACCCAATAATTATTAAATTTGCTTTAAAAACATACTTCATGGGAAAAAAATACTGTAAAAATAAATTGGAAAAGAATACCATACATTTAACTTAAACCAACAAAAAAGACTGATTGTCCCATCCTCTGTCATCAAAATGTGGCATCACTTGAATATAAAGCAGAGAATCTGTTACCGTGAGGCAGTGGTATCTCCTAAACCTCAGAAGTAATCCACAAAGGGGACAATATCCACATCAAGGTATGCTGAACAATATGAATTCTCAGCTAGCCTAGATGTTGATTTGTACCATTTTCTGGTGTTTATTATACCTCACCTGCCTCATCAGACCTTTCATTCTTTTTCAAGTTTCTTTTCTGAGAACCATTATTATCCCCCAGTTACTGGACAAGTGAAAGCAATTGCTAAAGTTGTGCTTCTGCTTACCTTTCTAGTTAAATTCTGTTGAAAACTCATACAGTTTGGTGAAGCTATAAAACTCCGAAAAGGACCACAATTCCCCAAGATCAGGAGGAACTTTTCAAAGATTTTATTTTTATTGCATCTCAAGAGGCATGTTCCCACTTCACAAGGCAGCATTTAACATGCTTGATTAAACCTTTGTGTCATCTGAATGTGCTTTAACTTGAGATTCAGGGGTTGAACAGCTTTCCTGTAATTGTTGATTGCTTCTTCTCCAGGATCCAATATATAAAGAAGCAACAGCAAGAGACAGAATCTACTCTACTATCAGAGTCCATTGTAAACTAATTCCAAGTACCACTGTCTCTCTCCCTGCTACCTTGGCTCCATGCCCTTCAGCTAACACTTGATTTCTATTTGGACTGTGAATGGTAATAAAAAAGCCTATTTTTATTTTGTATTCATGTAGCATTTAATGAAAGAAAGTGTTCACTAAGAATCTAACATAATAAATCTATGAAAATAGGTACCTTCACACACTGGGGGTTCTGGATGCCATCCGAAATAATAACATTGAATTAGGTCAAATTCACTGGCAGAATAATTTTCCTCACAATAAAAATGAACTACATCTCCCTCCTCATAGATTTTCTTCACAGGATAGAAACCTCCATGTGCTATTGCACTCAAAGAGGAACAAGTTATTCCTAGGAAGTAAACATAAAGCAGTGAAAAAGAGCTGAGGGAGCCTTCTGCTTCCAACCCTGCCCCCCAAACAACTTATAAAATAAGACTTTTTGCAGATTTTTGTTCATTTGTAGGATAAATCAAATTTCAACTGACTTATATTCAAGCTCACAACATACTACTGCAGTTTGGAGTAAGGGACCACCCATGCGATAGACACACTGCTGCTTCTGTGGTGTTTCCTCCTGCAGTACGATATCCCTCATCACATTTATACAGCAGTGTTTCATTCAGCTGAAGCTCTTGCTGGGCTGTGAAGTAGGTGCCATGATGTAAACTTGGTACTTGACATGACTCTTAAAGAAATAAAACATTTGTATAATATTAGTCACTCTTTTCATTTCAAGGTATTCTAAAATTTTCCTTAAAAACACCTTAGAAGTAGTTATATCCAAGGCAAAACTCTGCAAAAATCTTTATAAATAATGAAGAATTCAAAATGCAGTAGTTTGCATGACTTTTCCTGTCATCATTTGATAAGAATGTTTGGATGATTTTATCTGAAACAATGTGATTTCATCTATACCGATTTCTTCTACAGATAATATTATCTATACAAATTCACAAAATTAGCAGCATGTGAAATCCAACAAGTTCTTCCCATAAGGTACTGCTGAGAACCTACTTTGGGAGTACTCAGATCATAACCTGACACAGGCAGTTTGGTGCTACAAGTACGGCAAGGACAGCAGAATAATATACAGATAAGAGATAATAAAGGAGAAAAATGCAGAGTCCTACCAATTTTTTTAGTACAGCTTGGCTGGGAGCTCCATCCTCCTGTCTGACATTGTACTGTATCTTCAGTTCCACCGCTTGGAGAGTGGTAGCCTGGATTACATTTGTACTGCAGTTTCTCATGCATTTTGAAGTACATTTCTGTACCATAAAAAGCGCCATTCTCCAGAAGAGGCTTATTACATTTTCCTAAATTAAAGGAGACAGCTTGAGTAGAAAGAATTAATGGAATATTTTTGTTCTCTAATAAGTAAAAGAAGGGATTTATAGCTATCCTGATCTAATCTTGTTGTCTTGACCTATTGAAGAAACTCTACCACATTCATCAAAACAATACATCAAATTGATGGTAATAACATGGAACATGACAATCAAGGAACATTGAGCTAGGGAGGCTTTAGAGATATATATCTGAGGGGAAACTATTAGTTTTCCCAAAATAAGGACACTGGGCAACTTTCTTGGTGTTCTTTGAAAAGCATATTAAGTTAAAGCCCTTAAAAATGTATTATTGTAAACATATTCCATGCATAAAGATGTAGTTTATATACATAAGTGATTGATTTCACCTTGTCTTAACAAATACATTTTATCTCTCCTGTTATACAGCTTCTGCTCCTGTATGTTCCCGGAAATACAGCTGCTAGAAAAAAGTTTCCTGCTAGAAGCAATGATGAGATTGATAAAGGTAACTCACTGTAGCAGTGTGGCACTGGAGACCAGCCTTTTGCACTACAAGTTATTCTTCCATCTTGAGTCCCAGTTTCAGTTGTATAACCAACCATACAGGAATAGGAAAGCTTTTTTCCCTTACTCATAGGGAAATAGTGACTTTTGAAATTATAGTAGTACTGGGCAATCCTTCCGTTTTCTATATGTGGCAAATCACAAGGTTTATCTGAAAAAAATAGTAAAAATATATATCTCACTAAAAATCTCAACCCAAATATAAGCTTTTTTGCATTAGTTTATTTAATATCAGTTAAATTGACTCAGGCTTTCAAACAAGGTGAATGAAATTCTGAATACTTGGAAGCACGAAGGGTCTTTTAAGACTCACTGAAATTAAGATACATTACAGTTACATCAGCTCTCTACATTCACAGGAACATCAGCTGTAGAATGAAACTTCTTAACCTGAACTGGGCAATGCTGATGCAGAACACATTTATTTGACTCTATATTTAAACCAGAAGACAATAGCATACTTTGCTGCCTAAACATACTGATGCCTGCTCTAAAATCCACTGGCAAGAGTGTCAAGGTTAGCTACGTGATAGCTCCTTGAGTCAATAAATGTTATCAGAACAGTAAGACAAACTACCAGGAGAAAATAAGAGTTAAAGTTGCTGAAGAAAGAGAATTTAAGATCATAAACAACGGAAAAGAAAGAAGAAATTGAAGTTTAGAAAAAGAACAAGCAGAACGACAAATAAAGGAAGATGACAAAACAATAATAGAACACCTCTAAAAGGAATTTGTGTCGAATGAGGAAAGAAGCTACTTAAAAACCAAAACAAACAAAAGGAAAACCCAAACACCACAACCACCAAAAAGCAATACTAATGGTTGGATTTCTTACAAAGTTATCTTTTGGGTCTTAAAAACTCTCTCCATGGCATTACAAAGCAATCTAACCTGAAGAATCAAGTTTCAAAAATGGAATTACCATCTATGGATCTCATTAGAATTGGGCAATTCTCCCACAGGTTGGCATTGCTTCATTCACCCTACACATTAAAACCAAAATAACAAACTATTGCTTCTTCACTCAGTAATGTCTCTAGCATTTACTGCAATTACTTCAATTTTCTGCAAATGTTGTATTTTTACTAAATACAAATTGCCAAGAGAATTGTTTTTTTAATAACTCCTTTCCTCACACAGCCACTGTATTACATATAAAATGGAAAAAAAAACCAACCCCAAACTAAAAACCAACCAACCAAATCTACCCCAAAACAGCACCAAAACCAAACCTGAGGCTAATCACGTTTTTTAAGTAACTGAAAGACAGAAACAGTTGCCTACATACCTTTTGTTTGGCTTTCCAAAGGGTATCATCAGAGTAATTTCAACTACTTTGTGTAAAAGAGAAGCCTCTAGTGAAGACAGGTGGTTTGCAATGAATATTCTTGAGTTAAACATATAGTAGCATAAAATGAAAAATGGAAAAAAGGACACCTTTTCAATTAATTGAGGTGTACTCCTATATACTGCTCACACCTTTGTGAACTTGCAGATCAAGTGGTATGTAAACTGTAGAAACCCAGTAGTTTTAAATGACCCTGAAACAGGGATAGGAAATGCAGAACTACCTCAGCCAAGCTTCTGCAAGGTTTCATTTAATTTCCACTCTTTTGCTTTGTGGTAGTCAAAACACTTCAAATCCTGAGACTTCAGTGTAGAAAATATTTAATAGTATAAAATTCAATTTGTATAAATGCTGCAAAATGCTCAAATACATTTCAAAAGGAACTTTTTCTGAATAGAAGTCTGAACCTTTTCAATATTACAGCTTTGAAGCTCAGATGTGAATCTGTAGCCTTGAGGTACAGCAACAGCTGAATCATGATCAGCCATCTCACAAGATTATACTTAAAAATCAGTGTTTAAACCAGGTAAAAATACAAAAGACATTGTACTCAAGTTACCTAGATTGCATGTTCCAGTTTCAATCTACATTTATTAACAACAGAATTCAGTGTATTTACCTTCTGCAAGGAGTTTGCCTGAACACATCATAACTAGGAAGAAAAAACAGCTTTTAAATCTCATCTTCATTATTGTCTCCATGAAGTTTTCACCACCTGTGTAAACTAAATTTTACTTTTGTAAATAATTAACTGGACTTTCAAAGGCAGACATTCAAAAATGCCTCAGTGTATGCGGTATTTTGAATGTCAGTAAAAATACTGCTTTCATTTATTTTAGCTCTCTAAATACCATAACACTAGCCTTGCAGAATTCTACGTCCATTTGGCATACTTTCAATCTGTAAGGACAGATTTTGCCATTTTACTTTGAAAGCAGACAAGCTTATGAACAATTTAAACTTTTTGAACTGTTCCCTGCAGAACCTCCAGAGTTCCAAGTTTAAAGGGCATACTGTTATCACATTATTTGCCTTAGACTGAAGTAAGAGGGAAAATTCCCACTCCTCCAACCTACCCCCTTAATAGCCAGTGTTCCAGTTGCAGCTGAGATGATAGTCAATTTTCTTCCTCATAGCTGGTGCAGTGCTCTGTTTTGGCTTTCGTCTGAGAACAATGCTGACAACACACCAATATTTTAGTTGTTGCTCAGTAGCGCTTGCCCTGGTTGAGGACTTTTCAGGGTCTCATGCTCTGCCTGTGAGGAGGGGCACAAGAAACGAGGAGGAAACAGAGACAGCCAAAGGGGTAATTCCGTTCCCTAGCACATCATGCTCAAGATAGAAATTGGGTGAAGTTAGCTGCAAAGGGCTGATTGCTGCTCAGGAATGGGATGGGCATCAGTCTGTGGGTGGCGAGTAATTGTGTTATGCATCACTGTTGGTTGTTGCTTTGGGTGGGGATTTTGGGTACATTTTTATGTTTGGTTTATTTTTTTCTTTTCTCCTTCCCTTTTCCCTTATAGTTTTATATCTTTCTTCTTCTTACTTCCTTTATTATTATATTTTAACCTCAGTTATTAAGCTGTTACTATCTGAACCTGAAGGTTTTACATGCTTTCAATTCTCTTCATCCTGCCCATGGGCAGAGGAGGCAGGGGAAGGGAGGGAGAGGGAGCAGCTGTGTGGTACTGAGTTACAGGCAGAGTTTAAACCACTACAACCAGTCAGTTACAACAGTACAGCACCAGAGAAGTTGCCAGGGCTTATGATTTTATTGTACAATTGCTTTTGGCAGTAGAACAAAACAGGATTTCAAAAGCTGTACACAATACAAAAAAGACATGTTAATTGAAATTAAAAAAACCCCAAAACAATCAAGGGTAGCACGACACTTATTTGCTTTCTTTAAAGTTGCTAAAGACATGCTATACAAATAAATTTTCATATACATCATTTACATTTCAATAGTGGGCAATACCAAGTGTATCCATCACCATCAGAATTGCTTGCAGAGGATCCACAATTTCTTGCATATTATCTTTCCTCAAAACCCAGTCTGGTTTAATTCTGTGAAAATATTAATGGCATATCATTAAAATATTATACTGCCACAGCAAAACCAGCAGACTAATTTTCAAGCATTTACCTTGAGACTGCTTTTATTCTTAGAGGAGTTACTGGAACGCACACGGAGGAAGTTTTGCTGAAAAGGGTATTTCTTTTCTGCTTCACAAGTGTTCTTTCTTCATCCATTTTGTGTTTACGAACTGTAAGTTTATATAGGCTTTGAATGCAAGCAACGGTTCTTGGTATACTTCGTATCTCCTGAGAAAATATGAAAACAGCACACTGTTAATACTACAAGTTCAAAAGCAATCAATGTGCCTTCAGTGATTGGTACAGAGAGGCAAATTAGTTTGTATCCATCTTCATAGCAATGAAAGAATAATGCAATGAATAAAGGTGACTGGATAACTTAAGTACTTATATCTGATAGATGAACAACTAGTGAATGTATAGCTTAAAACCTAGACGATCCCAGTAAACCTATTAGATGTTATAGCAATAGGCATGAAGGAAGGCAATTTCTTTCAGAAATAGGCTGTCTGTTATAATAAAGTATGTCAACACAAAGTCATAGACAATTAAATTGCCAGTTGTTACTAATAATAAAGTCCTTAACTTTATCTGAAAAGCAACAGTAAGCTTTTAGAAATTGAAAAAAGTTAAGTGGCAAATAAACTATATCTAACGCTAAGCAACTGAAAAAAAGGGGACTGGAGCACCTCCTGTATGAAGATAGGATGAGACAGTTGGGGCTGTTCAGACTGGAGAATGCTGCGTGGAGACCTCATAGCAGCCTTTCAGTATCTGAACGGGGCTTGTAGGGATGCTGGGGAGGAACTCTTCATTAGGGACTGTAGTGACAAGACAAGGAGTAATGGTTTAAAACTTAAACAGGGGAAGTTTAGATTGGGTATGAGGAAGAAATTCTTTACTGTAAGGGTAGTGAGGCACTGGAATGGGTTGCCCAGGGAAATTGTGAATGCTCCATGCCTGGCAGCGTTCAAGGCCAGGCTGGACAGAGCCTTGGGCGGCATTGCTTAGTGGGAGGTGTCCCTGCTTATGGTGGGGGGGTTGGAACTAGATGATCTTAAGGTCCTTTCCAGCCCTAACTATTCTATGATTCTATGAAAGTCATCAAAACCCTGCTGAAGTTGGGATCACAATATCATCCTCTTGCAAGGATTGCAGGATCAGAACCTCAATGTCTTATTGACTAGCTCTGGGTGACAAAGGCAAAAAAATAGTTTTTACCATCTTGGAATTTAATTTTTTTTTAAATCAGAGTTTAGTCATAATTAATATTACAGCCATAATAGGTATGGTAGAGAGGGAGAAACAAAAATATATAAGCACCACCAAAACATCTAAGAAAAGCATGTCAAAATCAAATTATTAAACCCAAAGAATTTATGCCTTACCAAAGCTCTTTTGGAGTCCTTTGAAAGGATGGCCAACAAACAACAGGTCTTTGTGAAAATGCTTCCTCCTTTCTCCGAAATTTTGTCCCCAGCTTTCCCTCTGTACGTTTGCAGTAGGTCTAGTAATGTATCTACAGAATTTTCTACCTCATAAACTGCATGAGTAGTTTTTTCATGCTATTATACAAGAAGAAGACAAGAGAGGTTAGACAGGTCTTTAAAATATTTTTCAGTTTAGAGGAAACAGCAAAACCTATATACTCCTCAAGGTGAAAGTTTTAGCTGATCTGGTATGTAATTAATAAAAATCAATTTTATATGCTACAACCATCACAACAGGTTACAAAAAAGCTATCATTTGTGCTACCCCATTTGTTCAGAAACCTGTAGAATCTGTTTTTAGGTTTAAAATAAAAGAATAAACCAGAATAAGTTTAGAGAAATTAAAAATTAAGTTTTGCCCAAATGTAATTTTTTTGCCTGAAATAAAAAATATTTGAATGCAAAATGCCTGTAGAATGGATAAGAGCAAAAAACTATGTTTAGCAATATTTTAACTTTCAAAGTAAAAAACCTCCAGAACAATCTACCCATAGTCAGTAACTACAGTAGTATTACAGTACTGAAGCAGCTTTAAGTATTTACAAAAATACTGAGTTCTGTAAGAAATCAAGGTGTAAAAATAGACTATTCCATGACATAAGTTCAGAAAAGTAGCCTGTCTTTTGGAGGTATACATTGCTGCCTTAAAAAAACTTCATAGCTTACCCTAACTACTACAGTATTGCATTTCTAAAGTTTCATGCAATACTTGTGATACCTTGGAATGTAACCAGTTAAAAATAAAATTTTTACTTTAAGCCCATGAAATAATTTTTTTTGTCAAAAATTAAATTAAATCATAATTATTACAAATTAGATGTTTGATTTCAAAATGACAGTTAAAATTCAGAAACTGTTTTTTTTTTTAATTCAAAACAGTTAATTTGTTTTTTTAAGTTTGTTCAGAAATTTTCTGGGGAAGTAAATACTACAACAAAGTAGCCTAACAGCTTATAAAGCTGCAAAATAAAATCTTGAAGTTACCTTTGAAACATTAAGTAGAACCTGAATTGAAAGTCTTATCACATCCATGCATGGAACACTCCGGTTGCAACTTCGGATCAGAACAAAAATAGTGAAGATTGCTCTGCTCTGGGCCATATTTTCACAACAGAGTGGGGACAGCCTGGTAGCCACCTCTGTGATAATTAAAAAGAAAAAAAGAATAAAATAAAAAATAAAACCCAAAACCCCCATGCCCCTGAAGCTCCAGGAGTCTAATTGCAAACCAGGGTTTTGTCTTAAAGAAAAGTACAAATGCAAAGAAGTAAAACCCCCACAATTACTGACTTAAACAAGTATTTCTGAATCAATAGTTCTAATATTCCAGACTAAAAACTAACCAGACAAAACAATCCATGGAGAACATATATTGGTAATAAATTAATTTACTTATGTAAGGCATAATATTACTAGGACTTCTAAGAACTTAGAACAATTGTATAAGATTTATCTACATAACCAGTTCAATATCTTGCTTAAATCAGCAATCAAATTTTATCCTGAAAAAACAAAAAATCCATTATACTACCTATCATGTTCTCATTTGACAATCACAAAGAAAGCCTAAATATCATAATGTACACTTCAAAGCTGAACAATTCCAGTTTCTATCATCCTGGAAATCTATCAGTTACAGTAAAATGAAATACTGACCGAGATGCTTTAATGCTTCAAGAATGTAAGAGATATGTTTGTATTTTAGAAGGTATTCAATAGCAGTTGCTGTTCTGTTGCACAACTTGTTTTCTTCTCTGCTCTTTTCATTAGCCTTTTCTAAACTATGTCTTATAGCTTTAGTTTTGGCTGTGTCATTACTCTTTCTCCAAGCATATCCTCTCCACAATGCCTACAGAAAAGGAATTTCACATAGAGAAAAAGTTGTGAACAAGAGAAAATAGAATAGAACTTACATTAGCATTCCAAATCAATTTTACACAAGTCTGTCCAAGTGTTTAATTACCTTGGTTATTAACTTCTAAGTAATTACCATTCAATTTTTAATCCTCTAAATAATGGATATTCAAGACCAAAACAAACGTGTGTACATCCCACATGCATTCCCACAGAAGTCACCTTAACCAGTATCTGCTTAACATCACCATTATTTGTTTGCAATTAGCTTTGATGTCTACACTGAAGCTGATTTGGCTTGCAATTAAACTGATAAACTGACCAAAGTAAACATCCTTCCTCTCCCCAAAAACTTATGAGAGAAAAATAATAACAAAAAAACCCCAAACAAAACTCAAAACCAAAAAAAACCCCAAATTTTGCTATCTTCTTGCAAGTGGTCATTTACCTGAAATCTAATTATTCCAGCTGCAAATTTTCTCCTCCGTCTGCAGGCCAGCAATCTTCGCACATTTCGCTGGATTATAGTTGCTGCATCGTTTCTGCGATTTAGCCAGCCTCGAATCACACGTTGCAATTGAACGATTCTTCGATAATCTCTTAGAAATCTCTTTTGCTGCATTTTTGCTCGGAACCATCTCTGTTTAAAATTAAAAGTCTCTCTTTACTTATTTATTAAGACTTTTCCCATCATAAACAAGCATAGACAAACCCCAAAGAACTCTTTTAACATGAATCTTGACAGATACAGGCACCATAAACATTGCTATCACTCATATAATCACCATGACTCTGACTGGCCTTGCAGTAGCTGAAATACAAGACTGCAAAATGAAATGTTAACTAAGAACAGTTAGGGAAGCATTCCATATAGAATAGAATATTTTCAGCTGTGATGGATCTACAATAATAATCTAATTTGACTGCTTCAGGGTTTACAAAAACTTAAAGCATATTATTAAGAGGATTGTCCAAGTGCCTCAAACACTGAAAGTCTTGGGGCATCGACTACTTCTCTAGGAAGCCTGCTCCAGTGTTTGACCACCCTCTCAGTCAAGAGATACTTCCTGAAGTCCAGTTTAAACCTTCCCTGGTGCAGCATTGAACCATTCTCACGTGTCTTATCACTGGATACCAGGGAGTAGAGATTAGCACCTCCCTTTCCACTTCCCCTCCTTAGGAAGCTGTAGAGAGCAAATGAGGTTACCCCTCAGCCTCCTTTTCTTCAAGCTAAATAAAGCTTGATAAGCATAAGGATAGATAAGGACTGATAAAGATAGATAAGGACTGTCCACGGGACATTTCTTCTAGCCCTTTCATCAGCGCTAGAATTGTTGCCTTCCTCTGGACACATTCAAGGACCAGAACATCATTCTTAAAATATAGGACCCAGAACTGCACATAGACTCAAGGTGAGCCCACATCAATACAAAATACAGAGGGTAGCACTCAAGGTGAGCCCACATCAATACTAAATACAGAGGGATGATCACCTTTTTGACCAGCTGGTTACACTGTTTAATGTACACCAGGATGCTGTTTGCCCTCTTGGCTGCCAGGGCACACTACTGACTCATACTGAGCCTGGTGTCAACTAGCAATCCCATATCCCTTCCTACAGGGCTGCTTTCCAGCCACTCCATCTCCCAGTTTATACTTGTATCTGGCATTATTCTGTCCTAGGAGTTTTCCTTCTCTTGGCTGCCTTTTAAGGAGAACTACTTGAGAACTTTTCTCATTTCCCAACCCTGTTTCTTCCCCACTATACACACACTCAAGAGTCTGGGTACTATATGCCAAATCTAAGGAGATGCCTTTCTCTCATGAGCCTTACAGGTTGTCGTGTCTGATCTTTCCTATTTCCAGGAGGATGTAAAGAAATAAGCTTGCTAAGAGTGCTGTTTTAGCTTAAGTGCCTGAAGGAAACAAGAACTTTCATATCCATCCTCAGCTTTAATATACTTAAGCCTCCAGAGCCTGCTGAGATCTACTCTATTATGCTTAGCTAGAGGCATAAGCAGCATTATTTAGTAAATCAGTCTCTATAACTTAGCTTTATTTTTATATGTGAAGGAACTAGTGTCATAGTGTTACAGCTTAGCTGATAGAAATTAGATTATGTCTTAGCTGATAAAAATTAGATTATGTCACACAAAATCATTCCTCCTTAATACCCTCTTAATTAGACTAACCTGTATTACAAGAACAGACAAGATCTGGTTTTGTGCAAGTTTTAAGATGAGATGAGTCCTATACGCTCTTTGAATTTTAATTGCAGAGATATGATGGTATGCAGCTGCTGCAAAATATAGTAGTCTCTTCTTCTGTTTCTGTTCTGAAATCTGTAGAAGGAAAACAAGCCAAGGAACATCATTGGTTTTCATATTCAGAGATAGCTGATTGTCTATACAAAGATGATAGTACGCAGCAAGGTACTATCAGATGCTGAAGAATTGCCTCTGAAAGCATTACTTCAGAACTAAAGTAAGCTACCTTTCTTCAGTACTAGGTCTCTAATGTAAACAATAACACAGAAGTAATTGTAAGCAACAACATTAATATATAGAAGAGTTTCAGCCTAAGAATGTGTATACAGCAGTATCAACTATAGGTAAGCCACGAAGATCACAGAAGCTAAACAACACCCTGCAATGAAGGCATATTTTAGTACAAAAGAATCATGTGAAAAGGGCCAAACTATTTTCATCTTTTCTGACCCATGAAACTCTTAAAGCAGTTAATAAGTGATCAGGTTTTCCTTTTATTCCCAGCAAAACTAATGCTAAAAGAGCTCCAGCAATACTTTATATCAGAAATGTATTCTTTCATTTAAAGTATACCAAACCTTTTTTCTGACTAAATAACTCCGTATAAATGCTTGCAGTTTAATGACAGCTCTTCTAGTTTCGTTGTATTTCATAAATTGAAGCCTGCCTTTCTGCCAAGCCCTCAGGTGTTTCTGGATAATTGCAGCAGCAGCATTTTGTTGAACAAATTTCCTTCTTGCCTTGAAATTTCTGTATGCTTTTTGAATCAAACAAGCAGCTTGAAACTTCTGAAAAAATTTTTGAAGGGCACACTGATAATTAAACTTCTGTTCATTTCTGTCATGATCAATATACATTTATACTTCAAGATTTTTCTTCTATCATAAGAAAATGTAAGAGGATATACAACCAAACACAGTACTACTATATGAAAATGTACTTTCAAAATTTAGAAGTTTTTTTCCCTTGCTTAAGTGGGGTCAAAATGTGGGCAATTTAACTTAACCCTTTAAGCAATAAAGCCAGCAGAAAAATTGTAATTTTCTCTTGCTATAAGTATAGATGGGGTAATTCAACTATTTGATTGTGTGAAAACAAAAAATCAAGCTCATTGCTTAAAGCAAAAAGGAAATTCAGTATTTTGGTGACTGAATAATTTTTGTTCTGGCCTCACCTTTTTTCTTTTCTATACTTCTACATATTGATGAGAAAAATCATTCCAATGCATTGAAAACTTTGAAAACAACCATGACATAGCATAGAGCAAGTGAAAACATACCTTTCTGAAAAGTTGTCTGACCCTGTACCGCCTATATGCCAACTGAATCTTAACTGCAGCATCCTTAGTTGCCAGAAACTGATGCTGGATCATCCGTGCAGTAAGGGTTGCTCTCCATCTTCTTTGAATGATCAGTGCACAGAACCTCATTTTCAAAAACCTAACATGAAAATGCATTTTAGGTTTATTTTGATTAGTTTTGGTTCCCCCTCCCCCCCAAAAAATTGAGAACATTTGCATTTCTAAAGTAGGAAAACAGCAACTGTTGAAAAAATCATTAATATAGATACTATGAAAGCAGAACTGTTGTCAAATAAAGCTTGGAACATTGGAACAAGGAGAAAGCCATCAATGTTGGCAGAAAGTCTTATTTAAAGTAGAAGATACTTTCTGTTTTCCCACAGTACGTATTTCCAGAACTTGCTGCTGAAGGAGGTTGAGAAGGGAGTCAGCAGTTTAAAATGCATGAGACAGATTGACATACAACAGGTCCATAAAAGTATAACAAAGGGAATAATCTGTAATATAAATTATTTTATTTACATACATATATATAATCTATAATCTAAGAAGAATGGATGTTGAGGTGGGACCTTAGGAAGTGGCCAGGTTAACATACTCTCTCTAAACAGCATCATCTACTGCTACTGGCAGAGGACACAGTTTTGATTGAAACGAACTATCAGACTGATCTAGTACTGCATTTATTATAAAATCATGTCACAGGACAATAAACACAAACTAGTTTAATTACTCTGTTATACATTATACCCAGAACATTCAGGCACATCACATGCATGCGGCAGGATCACAGCCTGAGAACCTATAGACCATTTGCCAGTGTAAATAAGTGCTAAACAAGTATATAATAAAAGCTCTGAAAAGTAGACAAATTCATATGAAATTTAGTATTACCAGGTCCGCTGCTGTTTTGTTTTGAAGTGACTCTGAATAACACATACAGCTTTTATTAGAGATGCATATTCCCTTCGTGCTCTGCAGCCTCGAAACCAGGCTTGAATAACTCGTGCTGCTTTAATTTTGTTAGCCCACTGCCTGGCTTTATATCCTCTGTATGATGCCTAGTAAATATGTAAAGAGAAAAAAAATAATTTTCAAAGTGTTTCGACTTTTAAAGTTTAATGGAATGAAAGAATATTAACAGGAAAAAAAGTCATGTTAACTTAAAAGACTTTTTTTTTTTAACCATTCCCATCTCTACACCATTACAAACATCTCATTTCCCACATCTAGAAGGTGTTTTCTAGAGCATGTGAAATTAATTTAGAGAAATACCACAGGTGCTGCACTCCAATGTCTGCAAAAATAATATCATAAAGAAATGCATAAAGGAGAAACGTAAGAAACAAACACACACTCACCAAAACCTCCCAAAACAAACAAAACACCCACTGCAAGAGCAGCAATCTTAAAAAATAACCCAAAACAACAAAATAATCCCACACTGAGCACACCCAACCCCACAGCTATAAGTTTGAAAAGTACCTGAATTTTTATTGTGCTTTCTTTCATTTTGTGAAACCTCTTTTTTTCAATGAATCCTCTGACTCTAGCCTGTACAATTATAATGTTCCTCCGGGTTTGTAAGTAAGTTGCTCTTTCATATTTTACAATCAAGTAGGATCGGTAGCATCGTTGTAGGATAACTGCTGCTTTTTTATATCTTGCATACTGTGATTTATATTTATGCATTAAGTAATAGGCTTGTAACGTAATAGCTGCTGTTCTAAGTCGAATAAACTTTCTACGCTGCACAACCATCTGAAGAAAAGACTGAATCTTTCTTGCAGCTCGTATTTGTCTTGCTATTCTTCTTGCTTTCATACCACGGAAGGCAGACTGAATGATTACTATTGCTTGTCTCTGAGCAGAATACTCTGCTTTCTGTAAACGAGCCCTGTGACATGCTCTGTACCACCTCTGAATAGCAACTGCTGAACTCTGAATCAATTTATAGCGAGTCCTTGCTCTTTGGCATCGGAACATAGACTGGATCATTATTGTGGCTGCTTTCTTTTCAAGCAAATGCCTCCTCTCTACATGCATATTTAAGAATGATTGTAACCACTGTGCAGTAACATTAGTTTCATACAGCTGTCTAGCTTTTTTAGCATGAAAAGAGGATTGCAGGCAAATGACAGCCTTTATTTTTGCGTAGTTTCTCAGGTCAACTTCTTTTGCCATTTTGGCTCTGAGTCTTTGCTGTGTAACTCTGACAGCCCAGCACAACTGTTTGTAATATCTACGTTGCACATACATACGATAACTAGACTGTATTACAGTGGCTGAATCATGCATGGTTTTCAGTTTCTGTCGTTCCTTCATGCCTCTGTATGATGCCTGAATAACAAGAGCAGAATTCTTCATTGTCAGATATTTCTTTCGTTGATTCTTTCCTTTAACGTAGGATCGATAGTAGCTCTGTATAACAGTAGCTGCGATTCTCATCATTTGATAGGACCTTCTGTTCCTGTGCATTCTGTAGGCCGACTGTATTGTACTAGCAGCTAAATGCATCTGCTCAATCTTCTTCCGCACCCTGATACCTCTGTACACAGCTTGCACACGAAGAGTTGCTCTGCGAAGAGAAAGATACTCTTTGGTATGCTGTCTTGACAGAATCAAAGCTCTGTATCTTCTCTGAAAGACAAGAATAGCTGCTTTAACAGAGAGATACCTCTGACGTTCTCTAAAAGCTTTAAAATTTTTCTGAATAACAACGGCAGCATGGTGCATTTCTCGATGGCGCTTTCTTGCTTGCATGCCTCGAACAGCCTTCTGAATACAAGTTGCTGCTTTCTTTAATGAAGAGTAACGTTGTACTGCAATTTTCTTTAGTTTATTGGCTCTGTACCTCTCCTGTATTAGCTGGGTTGCCCATTGAACTTTTCTGTAATGGCAGTACTGCCTATACATTCGGTAGTTTCTCTGTATTGTAAGTGCTGCCTCATGTCTTTTCTTTAAGAAGCATCTTGTTTTCATACCTCTGTAGGCAGCCTGAAGAACTAAAACAGAATTGTACAGTTTTAAGTACCTTTCTCTCACAAGCTTCCCTTCCCTGTAAGCACGATAACGCTGCTGTATGATTACTGAAGAAAGCCTGACAGCTTGGTAAGAAATGTAAATTTTACGCATTCTTAATGTTGCTTGGATAACTGTAGCAGCTTGATGCATCTGCCGCATTTTTTTTCTTACCACAAAACCTCTATATGCAGACTGTAGGATTATGGCAGCTTTAAGGCAAGAAAGATATTTTTTACGTTGAATTTTTGCCAGTTTTGTTGCTCTGTATTTCCTTTGAATTACAATAACAGCTTTCTTAATGGAAAGATAATGTTTTCTTTTGAGAAAAGTTCTAACTCTTCTCTGAATAATCACAGCCGATTCATTCATATTTCTTATAAGTCTCCTTGCTTTCATACCACGGAACGCAGCCTGGATACAAAGAGTAGCCCTTTTCAGAATCATATAGTTGTGAACCTGCGTGTTGCGCTCCTTACAGGCACGGTACCACTGCTGAATACGCCTAGTTGCCTGCAACAACTTTCTGAAATCCTGCTGCTGTTTGTGCATTCGATAATAAGACTGTATTACTGCTGCTGACTGATGCATAGCTTTTAAGTCTTGTCGGACCTTCATGCCCCTACAGGCAGCCTGAAGGATAATGATAGACTTCCTTAGTTCCAAGTACTTTTTCCGTTGTACTTTGCCTCGACAAAATGCTCTATATTGTCTTTGAATTACAGTTGCTGCCTTTCTCATTGCCTGATATTTTATGCTCATGCGATGCATCTTGAACATGGCTTGAATACAAATAGCTGCTTGACGCATACATTGAAATTGTCTTCTAACCCTTATGCCTCTATAAATTGCCTGCGTTTTGATTGTGGCTTTTTTTAAAGACAAATAATTCTGCTTTTGACATCTAGCATGAATAATTGCACGATAATGCCTTTGAACTGCTATAGCTGCAGATCTAAGTCTTTCATAGTCCTTTTTGACCAGGTAAGATTTGAAGGCAGCTTGTATAGTTGTAGCAGCTTTGTTGAGTTTGTTCAATCGTTTCCTCACAGTCATCCCACGGTAAGCAGACTGCAAGACTAACACAGCTGCCTTTGTTTTTAGATAAGCTGCACGCTGGGCTTTTTTCATACAGTAAGCTCTGAAGTATTTCTGAATCACTAGAGTGGCTTGTCTTAGTTTCTTATATTTCAGTTGATTTACATGCATTCTGTAATGGGACTGAATAATTGTTGCAAGATTATGTTTCTTTTGAATTGTTTTTCTCACAGTTTTCCCCCTCCATATTGCCTGCAGAAGCACTACAGAGTTACGCAGTTGAATGTACTCTTGACGTTGTTTCCGGCCCATAACACTGGCTCTGTAATGCTTTTGGATAGTTAGCACGGCATGCCTCATAAGTCTGTATTTTTTCAGAGCCATGAATTTTCTGAAGGCAGACTGTATCTTAGTGGCAGCAACATGTTGTCTTCGAATCTGCTTTCGTACCTTCCAGCCACGAAAAGCTGCTTGTAATGAAAGTACTGATGCTCTTGTCATTAAGAAATTCAGTCTTTGCCTGTTACCAGTCTTGTAAGTCTTATACCATCTCTGAATCACAATGGAGGCCTGAACCACTGCCGTATATTTCTTTCTTGCAGCATGAGCTCTAAAAGCAGTCTGAATTTTGACAGCAGCTCTGTATTGAAGTTTAAGTATTTTGCGTGCTTTATAACCCCTGTAGGCTGCCTGTAAGCACACAGCTGCTTTTTTAACTCGCAAGAACTCCTGCCTCTGACACAGCTGCTTTTTGTGTGCACGATAATGTTTCTGAATGACAAGAGCGGCACTGTAGATGCTTAAATAACGTCGCCTGTCCCTTCTCATTCTGTAGCATGCTTGGAGAAATACGGCAGTCTCCCTCCACCTTTGTATTTGTTTCCTGACAAGATGGCCTCGAACTGCAGCTTGAATTCTTATGCAAGCTCCCTTCAATTTCTTGTAATCTTCTTTAAGTTGAAAAGCATATTTTTGAGATCGATACCTTTGCTGGACACAAACAGTTGCCTCCCTTAATGCACAATATCGTTTACGTGCTTGCCTCATCTTTACAAAAGCTTGAATTTTCACCGTTGCATCTTTCAGGTTTTTGAATCTCTTCTGGACAACATAAGCACGATAACTTGATTGAATTTTTATCACAGCTCTTAATATGCGAGCCTCTTTCCTAGCTTTCATTCCTCTATAGGCTGACTGCAGGACAAGAGCAGCCAGGCGCATCCTCTGGAAATCAGCAGCTGCCTTTTTAGAGCTGACATGTGCCCTATACCAAGTTTGGATCACAGAGGCAGCATTTTTAATCTCTTTGTATCTTTTTACTTGTTGGTATTTTCTCACATGTGACTGCAATGTAGTAACTGATTTTTTTACTTGTAAAAATCTTAGTTTCTCTTTCCGCATTCTCCACAGCGACTGAATAACACAAACTGCTTTTGTTTGTCTGTATAGTTTACGTGCCTTCATACCTCTAAAAGCAGACTGGAGGACTATCACTGCTGCACGTTTTCGCAAATAGTGCTCTCTTTCAATTTTTCCTAGTTTATAAGCTCTGTAATACTGCTGAATTGTTACTATTTTCGTCCTGTGTTCCTGGTAAATACGTCTAGTCAGCTGACACCTGTACCAAGCCTGAATATTGATAGCACATTGCTTAATACGTAGATACTGCTTCAAATCTCTGTGCATCCTATACCAAGACTGTATGACAAGGGCAGCCCTCTCTCTTTTAGCCAGTTTTGAATGTTGCCATTTTCGGAAATAAGCCTGAAGAACTAAAGTAGCTTTAATTTTCTGTTGAATTTTGTGTTTTCTCCATCTTCTGAATGCAGACTGGATAGTAAGTGCTGAAGACTTCAGTATTTCATATCTCTGCCGATCTCTTTTGGCCAACTTAGATGCACGCACATGACTCTGAATTGTAACAGTAGCCCAAACAATTCGCTTGTATGTGGCAACAGACTTGACCATCCTTATCCTTGCTTGAACAAAAATAACATAGTGCCTTAGCCGTAAATATCTTTTCCTAGCAGAGTATCTTCTCCAATAAGCCTGCAAGAAAAAAATAGAAAAGGTAGTATTTTCTTCATGGAATCTCAAGTTAAACCTAGATTTGAAGACCACCAGCCTCAGACTTTAAAAGATTTCTGTATTGTCACTTAATCCCTATGAAGATAAACCCAGATAGCAACATAAAAAACCCAAACAAACAAAACCCAGAAGCTTGAATTATTGCTTTTTTAAGCATTTTAAATTCTGAAAAAAAAAAAAAAAAGGACAAATTTTCCCTGGCAACAAAAGATTCCCTTTTTAACTTTTTGATAAATCTGCAATTCTTTATTTTCTACTCCAAAAAGTCCTAAGAATGCAGTATTATCTTTGGACAATAGTGGGGAAAGGCTCTTGAGAAACAGAATTAACAGCCCAATTAACAATTGGTAACTAATGTCTGCCATTCGGAATTTGCCCACTGCAAGAGGCATAACACCACAAGAGTTATTTTTTTAAAGCTTCTTTAGGTAATGTTCAACATCTGCAAAGAAGCAAGCCAGCACAATCTGATCACTCCTTACATTGACCGAGTTAAGACCCTTTAATGTTTACAGCATACCAAAAATATCCATGAAGAAGGAAGAATTGTCGATTTAATAGCAATATTGCCATTTTTTTTTGAAGAGAGAAGGTTACCCAAACCATGAAAGGCAGGGATTAGGTAATGTTACATTTCATGAAGGCATCAGTTGCTGCAAGCAGAACAAACGGCCCTGAGGAAGCCCGTTCCTTACAGGTTTCAGAGAGTTTTCTTGCTGTATGATCTTATATTACCTGAATGACTGTGGCAGATCTACTTCTGGCTTCCTCCAGTTTTGACTTTTTTAGATTTAAAAGGATCATCCTGGCCAAGTATCTTCTCCAGTGCTTCTGAATTAAAACTGCTGCATTCACTCTCCTCAGGAAGCGTCGACGAGACAAGAAGTTTATTGCAGATTTCTGAATTATCCGAGCAGCTCTGTCTCTTTCCTACAAAGAGTGAATGATCCACTGAACAGTTAGGGCTGGAATCTGCGCCCAAATTTTTATGTATTAGAATAACCATCTAAAGCACTCTCATAAAAATTAGGCTTGTTGACACCACAGCTTTTCTCTAATAAAAGAACTTCCCGAGACAGAACACTTATTTCAACACCTAGTTCTTTGTAAAAGGGTGGTATCACTTAGATTTATGATCTCCCACCTTCATAGTTCTTCCTCTTTTATACCAGTTTCCTGCTAAGGAACGCATTTTCAAGCCTCAATTTTAATTATTATTCAGAAGAATTTAAGATACCCTTACAAATGAAGCACACCAGAATGTCTTACAGCTATATTTAAATAAGAGTATAAAGATAGTCATACCAGCTTATGTCTATCTAGTCCAGAGTTTTTTTTGTGTATACCAACCAGTGTTTTTGTTGTAACCCAGACTTACCCAGGCTGTAATAACAAACTGATGTAAGTACAAAGTAAAAGGAAAAAGCAACTAATATAACACATCATTAGACCAACTTGTTAGAACCCTACTATTAGTTTATCCTACCATAGGGCAAAGTAATATGAGCACATTGTAAGATTAAATTAAAAAAGCCTGCAATGCTTGGGGGTTTTGATTCCCTCTTCACCTCCCACCATCTTTACTAGTAGTTATTTTAAAACAGTTATAAATGGAATGTATTGTTGTCATCACTAAGGTTGAGTGGCTTTTATGAACATAAAAAACCTGGAGCTGAAAAAAACTACATAAATGAAACATATGCCCTTTCTACATTACAGATTCTTAGACTATTTAACTTGTGTACTATTCCAACATCAAACAATATACATCTCAGACATAGTGAGGGCATTTATCAACCTTAATGCTGTCATAGTTTTAAAACCATCCCAAGATCTGGTATAACTACCACAAAAGCAAGAAACAAAATACCTCGTCACTTGTGTGACTCAAAACACTGGTAAAAGCTTAGCTCCTGAAAAAAATAGTAGAGCTATCTAGAAGTTTCATTACTCTTTTCCTAGTGTAGACTTCAATAGGAATTAGAAATAAGCTAAGGAAGCAATGCAACTATTTTCTTTATGAAATATTGGGAAAGGACTTAAGGGGTGACATGCTCTAAAATCAGTGCACGAAAGAACAGTAGCCTTTAGACAAATGTAATTAATTCAGAATAGTCTTAAGAAAAAGTGTGTTTTAGTAGATTACGCCATCAGGGCCGTATACTCTGATAATAAAAATGGTACTAATTAATTTAAATGCCAATAATATTCTAATAAACATGCATCCTCCAAACAGGGAATTTATATTCTTTATTTAGCGCTTCTCAAAGTAGAAGATGCACAATACTGCACAGGCAAAGAGTACCTGAGAAAGTTTCAGTTCCTTTTTCAGCCTGTAATTCCTCCAAGCAGACTGAATTAATCGTGCAGCTCGAATTTCCTGACGAAGTTCAAGAAGCCGCGAACACAGAAATGATAGGTAGGTAATAACAACCTATATAAACACAGAACACAGCAAGTTAAGGGCTATACAGAAGAGGAGGACACATTCACAAGAATGCAAAACATGTCTACATCAACTCTAAAGGCATTTTACCTTCTCATCAGGAATTGTATTTGACATGTCCGAGTGATGAATCATTGCTGGTATTCCACCTAGGTCAGATACTGCAGCATTGATCAGCTGGAAGTTTTTCCTTTCATTGTCCAAGAGTTCCTTGTACAGGACTGAGGCAGTTACAGCTTTGCAAAGAGAAAACATTTGTGAAACCAAACTGTGTTTAAAAGGAACAGGTTTAAAATGAACTTCTGTATGTCAAAAAACTCACTTTGGTCAAACATTCCTTCTATAACATTTAGAGAGGTATCAGAGTCTGAAGAAGATGATGGAGAAGAATTTAGTCCTACTGTACGAGTTCTTGAGCATTCTACTGTTTGGGTTGTACGTTGGCACACAGCTTCCAAAGGCACATAACATGGATGATAATGATGAATCAAATGACATAATACTCTACCGTCCGAGAAACACACTGTGAAATTTTCCACCTGTTGAATAGATACAATAAGATAAAAGTTCCTTGAATTTTTGTTACTCTTTAAGGAGAGGAATTCCCCTTATGCCAAACATTAATTCTCACAGTTTAATTCTCACAGTACCTATAAATGGTGAAAGTTTTATGCACAAATATTTGTAGGATGAATGCTCATTAAACAACAACAAAAACCCCAAAACCTAAACCAAACAACCACCCCACCTCTCTCCCCCCAAAAAAAAGAAATAGCAAACACCAAACCCTCATCCCAAAACAAAACCAGCATGTTCCAGAAAAAAGTGTTCAATTTTTAAAAGGCACTTTTACGTATAACACTAACTGGTATGGGAGATCCTTTTATTCAAACTTAATTAAAAAGAAACTGTAGCTAAACCCTCAGAAAGTTATTTCAAACCAGAATAAAAAGTCCAGAAAGGTATGCAAGACTAATTACCATTGGATGCTACTATATATTTGATAATCGGAAGAATTCTGCTTTATAAGGAATGACCATTCTTGTGACAGCAAAGGAAGCATTTGCCAATAAATGCATAAAACTATTTACCTTGATATTGTAAAATCCACAAACAGCATTAACCCATGCCATCAGCAGCTTTACATTTTCACTGTAGCTCTGAGATGAGAAATTACTACTATTATCTTCTTGTACTCTACAAGAATTTGGAAAGTTCTTGAGAGCACTCAACTGTGTTTTCCTCTTGTGCGTGTTCCTTAAAAACTCAATTTCTTCTTTTAACTGTTCCACATTAAGAAATACATCCACCTATTTAAAAAAAAAAAAAAAAAAAAAAAAAACTTTTATGTCACCAACAGTCCAACACATTATGCATTATTGCAGATGGATACAGAGGCTTTAAATACACCATTTTAAAGAGCCTAGCGGTACCTGCACACTGAATCAGTAGTCTATATAACTTGGACATGACAGCATAGATGGCAACGTCCACTACCAACTGCTTCAAATTGAAGAACCTAACCACATTTTCACTATCCTGTGTAAAACAGTTATTACAGTTGGGGAAAACAGGGAAATTCCCTGAAACCTGTGTAATTTCACCATCTTCTCAGAGGGGAAAAGACAGTTTCAGAGTCTCATTTGCATTTCTACTGAGTCCATGTACTGCCACTCATCATTTAAGGGATTCCAAGAGGACTTGGGCTGGTGTGATGATGTGAGATTTGGAGAACCAGTAGCATATCCACAGGGCTTGGATAAAGCCACTGCTCACTGAAATTATTTCTTTGATCAAAAGCAATGGAACTGTGACATGTGCATCAGGAGAAGCAACTGAATGAAGGTAACTTCTCAATACTATAACAGTAGTTAAGAAGTTAGTCACATTTGATTTTTATTATGTTCTTCTGGCTGACAGCTCTGTGGCTATAGTCTTTGAAATTCTCACTTTAGATATAGTTCACTGCACTTATATTCCCAGCTACTTAGTGGTCAATTTCCACCTCACCGGGTAAATTATTTTACCTTTCATACTTGAAGTTCTTGTTGAATTTAGTGGCTGGATACATATTTTCAAAAGACTATTGAACTCAATTTAACTCTTAAAACAGTCTCACGAAACTATTTTGCTTCCTCTACTATTTTTTTTTCCACTGGCTTTGAAATAACATTGCAATAATGCCCAAGAAATTTTCATTCTTGTTTCAAGAATATTTCTTCAAATTGATTGTTTCAGCCAAATGAAAAAAAAAATAATAATAGAAGAGTTATAGCTTCAGAGCTTACTTCATAACTGCCTACCAGTGTAACTTCAAAACAGCCTTTTCAGTTAGTAACAGCTTATCACTGACAACAAATATTCCTGAAAATTTGTTTGTTTGTTACAAGTAAAAACACCAGTCTAAGTAATTGAATAGTACCTGGAAGGCAAAAACAATTTTCCACAGGAGTGCCAGCGTTCGTTCTCTGTGTCTATCCACAATATCCCTGGAGTCAATTGAAGCACCTGTTAAATAAAACAGTGAATTAAAGCATGCCCTACTCCAATGCACTTAGAGTAACCCTGCTTTCTAGGCCTTACCATTTTCATCTTTCAAGTGAATTCCTCGCTCTTTTAGAACATTAAGAACAATGTCAACATTATGCATCTTCTGTAGGCGACTTATTGCAGGAACTCTCAATTGTTTTGAGAGATCCCAGTTTTTAGTCAGAAGTTCCACTGTTCTCCTAAAAATGGAATTTCACAGTTTAATGATCATACTAAGTATCTTATGAAAGAAAATAAATATTTCAAAGTAATTCTGTATCAACATACACAAGACGAATGCCACATTGTAAGTCCACAGCCAGATTTGTTACAGCAAAATCAAATTCATCAAGTGGAGTTTGAATATGTCTGACAGGTAGTCCTAAGAAACCAAGATGTCGGGAAAGGTCACCTTCACCACTCAGGAAGTCCCGAGAAAATGCAAGCAGAAGGTCTTTGCTAGCCTAAAAGAAATTGAAAAATAAAAAAAAAAAAAAAAAAATAAAAAAAAAAAATTAAAAGGAATGATAATCTTAACCCTACAATATTCATCAAGCGGAATATGATTTTCATCCCTTATCTCCCAATGTTTCCTTGCCCAATACTTAAAATGATAAATTATTTTGTTTTAGTTCATCTTGAGCTAGTTCACACAGCTTTAACATTCCTCATACCTGGCTAACATGTCATTGAAAACAACACCAAATTCAGGAACACTTTTTTCTCAGTCTGCCTGTCAGTATATTACAAACTCAAGAAAAGTGATTTTATTTGAAGTTAACATATTTGTTAATCAAAACCTTTGTACAACAGATGTTGCATAGTCTTCTTATCACAACAAAGTAACAGAAAAAAACCCCAACAGAAAATCCTATCAATCTGACTTGCAGTTTAAGATCAGCTGCAGCATGCTAGAGCGATATTTGAAAATAATGCAGAAGCTTAACTTTAGAGAGGGAAACCTGATAGCGCAAGATAACAAAGTCCTTCCTATAAGACCAACACCTCAATTTTCTTGGAATTTCCTTTACATGACCATGAGATGGCACATTGAGAAAGCTTGTGTAATGGTTGAACAGACAAGACTTGTTAAAGAAAAGTACACAGATTTAAAAATAAAAATAAATTCTACATTGAATCTTATGACGATGTTAGAGGGAGACAGCAAGTTATAAATCTCTTACCTTGAACTCTGCATCCTTACAGAAGAGACAAGGGTCATGGTCAATGATTCTAGACTGTTTGGCACAATCCAGAAAGCAAACTAATAGCAGCAATTTTTTCAGTGTGAATTTTGACAAAGCTTCTTCATGACCTAAAAAAGCAGAACCCATTAAGTGACAGTTTAAAAATTAAGTGCTAAAAATAACCTAATTTTGGGAAACAGTACTTACCTTCTCTGTAAAGGTGAGGCACAGTGGGATGTCTGTATTCAGCTGCAATGTCAGGGTTCCAAAGCAAGCGATTAAGGATAAATAGTGCTAAACCCATAACATCACTATTGCTCTCCAAAGCTATCAGTTCTCCATAAACCGTCTAATATTGAAAGGAGGGGGGAAAAAAAGCAAAACCATTAAAAGTTAGCTCAAATACAGGTGAGGTAGGTTTTTTAAATAACGTCATACAGTACTGAAATTCTGAGGTAGTAAATAGTCTCTAAAAAGCAATCAGTTTTTAAAATCAGTCACTGAAAGATAAAACCAAAGGAAAGTCCAGAAGAAATAGCCTCATTTCAAAACATGTACAATAATCTGCATCTCAGGAATCAAGCAGGAACTTTTAAGACAACCACATTTTTCTGCAGTTAAGAGTGAAACTGATAGGAGTCTGCTTTTGTGTTACTGGTCAGTGAGATAATTTCCATTTTCTTTGATTAGTTACTTTCCTTCTTAATAAACACTTTTTCAAAGATAGTCTGTTGTATTAAAAGAGATGTAAGTATGCTATAAGTAAATTAAACATATCTCATTTAGTAAAACAGAAAATACAAAGAAACATCTCCTACTAAAAAAATGCTAGATGTCTTTAAAATTTAATTATAGCCCATAAATTCTGAACTTACCTCCAGGCCTATTCGCAGCCACAAAGGATTATAAGATAAAAGCCAGTTAACGACTTTCTGCCTCTCTCCTGTAAGACAGCATTATGTAATATTACCTCCAGCAAGCATTTCATATTATAGCAAAAATTTCTATCAACCAATTTTAGATTAAATCAACTCAGTCTGTAAATACTCTTTATCTGTTTACAAGAGAGGATGCAAAGTTTTAGTATTCTTACCTACGTCTTTCCAGAGGTGTCTGTCTCTACGAACTAGCAAACGTCTACTCTCAATTTCAACTTCCAGCTTCTTAATAGCTTTAACCATTGTTTCAGATGTAAACAAACGGCAAGCATCACGTCGTAACTTATTCAGCTTACGATGAGCCATGTAAGCTTTTAGAGATGCTTCATCTTTTGTTGGTGCTTTCGGAACACTGGTTTTATGATGGTTCTCTTCTCCCAAGATAAGAGCAGCTGCATTTACTGCTTAAAAAGCACACAAAAAGTACTTATTTATATCTCAAACAAAAGTAGCTTTTCTCACCTTATTTACTTTCTTCTCTCTAAATTCACATTTTTCTATCTTCCTTCTGACTAATGATTTTATACCTCAAGCAGCTTATCAGCTGTTGTACTAAAGATGTATGTCATATACATGTGTATTAGTCAAATATTTACTATAACAATGCCTATTTCATAAGCAAGTAGAGCTAGGAATGTAATTTTAAGATCAATTGTACCATATTCCATTTTTTAGATTGAAGCTGAAGATTGTCAAAGTAAATTACACTGTCGTTTTAGTAAAGTGACAGCTATAATATTTTTCAGCAGGTCAACACACACTGAGGAGTATCACAGTCACATGTTCGTGTGTACTTCTTGTTTCAGAGCATTCAGGTGTATAGTATGCTGTGCTTAGTGTGAGCAAATGAGAGGAAAATATGACTCTGAAAAGGGTTAGATGGTTATAAAATTCTGCTGGGATGGAGAGCACTATGTTCAGGGTAAGAACTGCTTTTGCTTTAGCATATTCCCTATTTCCTAGCTTAACTGCCACTGAGACACATTACCAAACATTTGGACTATGATTATCACTGCATTAAGTCAAAGGCTGAAAAACAAAAACACAGGTGATACATAAAAAATAAAAACCGAAAAGCTCTTACCTGAGAGCTTCATGTTACAGAAACCTAAGTGACAAGTTGGTACTACTCATTAATGCTAATAAAGTACGTTATATAATGTTCAAGAACATCAAAAGACAAAGTGAATATTTTTGTACCCTTACCTTGTGAGGTGTTTGTTTTTACATTGAAGTCATCGGGGGTAAGTACAAAATTTAACCACCAGGTGAAACCTCGTTGCTGTTTTTCCTTCCAGCGCTCATCATAAAACATGTTTTTAGCAGCAAAAGGCATGGGATGCCTAGGGATGACTTAAAAAAAAAAAAAAAAGAAAAAAAAAAGAAAAACCCTCTGCAGTTCTTTAAATGTTTGATAACCAATATACATTTAATTGTGGCAAGGACTGACATTTTACACTCCATTTAGCACTGTAGCAGAAAAAAGCAGACTATTAGAATCATCAGTAACTTCAGATCAGCCACTGCTAAATAAATTTCGGCCACAAAACTTGAATTAAGTTACTAAAATACTAGAACAAATACAAGATTTCTAGAACCCATGCCATTTGCAGTGCACATCTTGTGTCAAAAAAGTTGGGTTGGATTAAATCCAGGAAGAACCATTTTATAGATAATTTTTTCTAATCAGATCAAATTAGTATTATTAGCTCTGCAAAATTGGTATTTTTTCGGTAAAAGGTATTCTCAGGTATTCTGCTGTATTAAAATGTTATCAGACATCAAAGGCATTTCACTGACAACCATCAATCAGCTGGGAACATTGTCTGTGTGCATGTTTCTAAATGTAGCTTTTATATTTACTAGCAAAACTGGAAGAAAATAACATATACCTTCAGCTGGCCAATGCATTGCAACCACTTTTCTTATGAGTAGTCAAAATGGAACATGAAAGGCAACATATTTTTCTACTAGATGTTGAGTCACTGTAGGTACAATCTATTTCATCTCAGCTATAACCACTTTGTCTTACCGATCACTAGCAGTACAACAATGATGATGTTCAGTTCAGTGTAGACCGTTTTACTAAATTCCAGAAGCCAGCTTACCTGTTTTCAGTGGTTTCACAAACGTCAGGCGAGACTGAGCCAGTCCAGGGATGGGTTTACTAATTCTGTTGGCAGTTCTAGATGCTTTTTGAAGTGAAGAACCTATAAGCATTCACACAAATATCAACAACAAATATGTCAATGAAAGTTAAGGTAATCAAGTTTATATAACTTACAAAACACAGAACTTGAGTAATTCATCACAAACCCATGCAAAATACCAGTAATCGCCCATGGATGGAAAAAGTTAGGCAAATCAGTTTGATGACAAATAAAAGGGAAAAACAGTTGAATGAATAAGAGCTATTGCATTTCACAGATTTTCCATACACTAAGGAAATACAACATTTGTAATTGAGTATCATATGGCCAGAAACACTAAGCTAATTGGTAAAACCAGTCATTAGAGTATGGGAAAGTGTATTCTATAAACATATGGGGTAAAAGGTAAGAATTTTAGGGCTTGACTCACCTCTTCCCACAGTTAGATAGCATACTGCAGTGATACTTATTTGAGAGCAGCCCAAGTTGTGTTAGCTTAGGCATCAAGACACTAGCTTACAAGTATCATTAGCAGTAGAAGGAACTTTTACAAGTTGTACCCTCCTGTTTAGCTTCAAGTAGTAGGGCATTCACTTCTAGAGAAGTGGTCATTCCAATCTTTCTTGCATTTCTAATAAATTTTTAATGCATACTGGTAATTTTAGATAAAACTGGATCTCAAAAGGATTAAATTACTGATTGGCTGTTCAAAGTTAAATTTTAGTAGTGAAATATGAGTTCTTTTTGTGAAGCCTAGAGACTATGTTTGTACAGCTAAAAGAATAACAGGTTGTATTTCTCAAGAAAAAAATGTCAGAACACAACTCAAAGCTGTCATTTCTGTGTTTCACAACTAGGATCAAGAGACACCAAAGTCATTTGGAGCTCACAGAATACTTCCTTGTCCAGTCCACCTAACCTTACTCTATTCAATACAGAAATATACAAACTGTAATAGAAATGACCTCTAAAGTAACACAGCTCTTCCTGCTACACACTAGCACTGTTAGTTTGCACCACTGTGTGTTCTTATGTAGACTTATCTTAGAAAGCCTGAAATAAAGGACATTACTGAAAGCCCCAAATAAAATCTAGATCACAGAACAGATCATTCGAACTGAAGCAAACAGCATATGTTATTTTCCTCTGAAAGGTATCACAAATTTTTCCTGTTAGGACCTGTGTGAAGATTCTGCAAATTAAATGCAGTTTCAGTTACAGACCCTTATTCTTTTTGCATTCCAGAGCATATTTGAGAATGGAGCATTTAGAAAACCCAAAATACATTGAATACAAGAAGTCAACTACTGACCTTTGATCAATAAAGTGCTAGCAAACTATAAAGACAGAAGGATCTACACAAGGCTGATAATCTAATTAGACAGTAAAAAGCAGACAGAGTGAATGAGACTAGAGAACTACATATTTGAAAATATGAGACAATAGTAATGGAGCCAAATATTCACAACAGTAAGTGTACATATCACAAATCTTGCGCAGTAAGTTATTAGTAAATTTAAATTATAAGAACGCTGCTTGAGAACTGTCAGACACTTTTCATGTTACTATCATTAGCAAGGTTTACAAAAGAGTAAAGTAAATTTTAAGCTAATTACATCATCAAAATTGGCTCTCAAATTTTTTAATTCCAGACAATATCTAACAAACTGAAAAGGCCCAAATTTCAGAGATACGAAAAGGCTCAGGGGAGAGACATCAGCATCATGTTCCAGTATTTAAAGGGTATCTACAAAGATAACTTAAGACTCTCCTTTTTACAAGGAGTCACATGGAAAAGAAAGGGGCAATGGGCACAAGCTACTCCTGGGAAAATTCTGACTAGACGCGCTTTGAGAATGAGAATAATTTTACTTCGAGAATGAGAAAAATCTCACTTTCCACAACGAGAATAATCAGCCACTGGAATAATCTCCCAGGGAAGTGGTGGATTCTCCAGGGTTGGACGCCTTTAAGATTCAGCTGGACAGGATGCTGAGCTATATAGTCAAAGTCATTCTTTGCCTAGGAAGGTTGAACCAGACAACGCTTCCAACCTGGTATTCAATGATTCTACAAGACATGAACTATTCCTGACTGATGCTAGACAGTTCAAGTTTGCTACACAAATTCCATAATCAAAGGCATCTTTCAGAAAAGCAGTAAATGAAAGAAAAACTGCTCACCAGCTTTCTTCCTCTGCCCTACTCTCTCTCGGTTTGCAGATTTGAAGGCTGATGGTCTTACAGTGGCATGCATTTTATTGTCCACACTAGACATAAGGGTTCTTTTTCTTTCCACTTCTTCCACATACACTGGAGCTGTAACTGTAGGATTTTCTACATACATGTCGCTTTTCCTCTTACGACATAAAGAAGTTGATCCAGTTGGAGATAAATTTATTTTGTCATTGTGACACTTATGTTCGGCTGAAACGGGACCTATAACTGGAAGTTGGTTAAATATTTCTGCTTTTGTACGTATAGGCACATCAGCACATCCCATTATTGCATTATTAAGGCATTTTTTAGATTTAGGCCAGTGGGTTTCCCTTCTTTTTTCTTCAACTTCAGGCTTATTTTTTATGACCGTGGCAGAAAGAACTGGGCGCTTTTTTGGTTTTTCTCTCAGAGAGTTGCGAGTCTGAAGCTCCACTGCAGAAGCAAAACGGCAGTGATTTTCTTTGGGTTTGTCATAATGAAATACCTTTGATTCTACATGACGCATCTCCAAGACTTCATTTAAGTTGTGTTCCATATGAGCATGTGGTTTTGTTTCCACATCTCCATTTTTTTTCCATTTTGAGGGAGGGAATTTCTTTATAACATAAGTCTCTGTAGTAGAAGATGTTACAGCTGCTTTGAGTATTGGAGTCTTTAATTGCTTATCTGACAAGCTGTCTTTCACAAATTGATCAGGTGACAGAATTGGAACAGGCTGTTCTATTATATCTATATCTACTTGATAACTGTCATTTACAAAAGAATCTGGACTTAAAATCCTCCTGGTACACAGAACAGGCAAGGGTGCCGAGTGTTCTGGAGTGCAAACTGACGGGAGCACACGATTAGGAATTACTTCATTGTTTGAAATTGACAGTTGTGCTACTCCAGTAGTACTGTATGCATTTCCAAATTCATTGTGATCAATAACAAATTTCTTGACATCACAGCTCTCCATTTCAGGTATTAACTCATTATCCACAGTGGCAGCAATATCCAAGAATGTAGTTGATCTTCTCATTGCAAGCGGTGTACAAGCATTATTATGATGTTCCTCTAGCACTGGTGCAATAGGAGATACAGGCAATTTATTTTCTGAGCCAACAAGAGAGTCGTTTCCAGGGGATGTGCAATTTTCCACCATGTTCTGATTTTCACATGGCTGAAGTGGGCTTCTAAGTCTGTCCACTTTCTGAGAAACTTGAAAGGTTTCATTAATATTTTTAGCATTTGAAGTGCTTTTAACTTTTGTTGAAGCAGAGGTTTCTGAAGAGTTTTTCTTTTTTATAGTATCCCAAAGACTCCTCTGAAAAAGAGCCACAAATGAAAGTTAATACGCTGACTTTCTAAATACTTTCATGTGTAAAAATGAAGGTTACTAGTGTATTAAAATAAAAAAATACTATAAAAAGAATATCTAGTCCAAAACTCATTCCAAATTATTTTGGGGTCATGTTTTAGTTTTATTCTCTAAGCTACAAAGGACTAGTATCTACTTTCCAACCCAGATGAAAAATAATGAAGACAATGTGTATTCCTACAGACAGCTTCATTTATCAAATTTTAATACGCCTTCACTGAATTTTTTACTAATAAAATCTGTATTGTGTCAACTATGTCAAAGTAATGGAATTAAGACACACGATAAACACACACTCACCTTTTTCTTCAGAGGCTGTTCAGCAACACCCAGGAGCACAGCTTGATGCTTTACAATGCCATTAATAACAAAAGTTATCAGTTCTCTGACTTTTCCTTCTTCTAATGGTGTCCATGTTACAGAAACAAAGACTCTTTGTCCTGACTGTTGGAGGAAAAGAAACAATTAAATCAAGCATTTAGGTACACTTACGTAAGAGAGATAAAGTAATTTTATAAAAATAGAATCAGTATGGATAAGCAACATATAGCTTGACAACATGAAATAGGAAACAATTTTAAAATACTTATTTTTTCCTTGTCATGTAAATTTAAGCAACCTCTACAATAATGTTTTCTTAGTAAAAGGGCACATACTTCTTAATGAAACTATAAAAGAAAACAAGGAAGAACACATGCAGATATAACACATAGTAGAAAGGACACAATTTTAGTAAAGGTAAGTAGAAAAAATAACTTTTTGCACATACTAACCACATAAGCCCTTTAAAGAAATTTTGTGAGAATTATAGTTGGACCAATAACCAGAGGTTAATTTTTAGGACCTTACCTGAATCTAAATACAAGTGCAAATTTCTTTTAGTCAAATAACCTACAAAGATGAGATTTGACACCTAAGTTCATTGCATAAAGATGCAAAAAAACAAGGAAGCTATGAAGCTATGCATGATCTATGTAAAGACTATGCAACCTATGGTTACCAAGGTTTTACACAGGAGTAACCTATGGTGCTCTGCTGGTCTCAATATTGACAGACTGTCATGGTTTAAGTCCAGCAGTTAACAAAGTATGTACACACACCAGCCATGGAATGGGGAGGAGTATCAGAAAAAGGTAAAAACCCACAGGTTGAGCTTAATAACTGAAGTAAAACATAACAACTATAATAATAGGAAAAAATAGGAAGAATAAACCCACGAAACACAAGTGATGCACAATACAAGTGCTCATCACCCACTGACTGATGCCCAGCCCATGATGGAGCAGCAATCACCCCCTCTTGGCCAACTCCTCCTAGTTTTTATACTGGGTGTGACATGCTGTGGTATGGAATATCCCTCTGGTTACTTCATGTCAGGTGTTCTGTCTCTGCTCCCGCAAGGCTTCTTGTGCCCCTCCTCACTGGCAGAGCATGAGACTGCAAAGCCCTTGATCAGGGTAAGCACTACTGAACAAGAACCACAACACTGGTGTGTTGTCAGCATTATTCTCATGCTAAAGACAGAACACAGCACTGTACTGGCTATCAAGAACAACATCAACTCTATCCCTGCAAAACCAAGAAATAGACCAAAGAATGGTTATACCTCAGATAAAAATCAAAAAGAGAGTTTGAAAACGACCACTCTCTTGAGTATACAAATTAACAGTTCCACTTCCTCTGGCAGATGTATTTAATGAAAACATATAAATTCAGTATGTGCTTATACAGTAAAACACTGGTTAGC
>JAOEHX010064345.1:0-10422 GCA_025448015.1 Bolborhynchus lineola | reverse complement strand
TGGGTTGCCCAGGGAAGTTGTGAATGCTCCATCCCTGGCAGTGTTCAAGGCCAGGTTGGACAGAGCCTTGGGTGACACGGTTCAGTGCAAGGTGTCCTTTCCAACTCAAACCATTCTATGATTCTATGGAGGTTTTTAAATGAAGGTACGATTATGGGAAGCAAGCAGAGGATAGTAGAAGATCCCGTACTTCAATTTGCTGGGACTGTACTTTGGCCAGTCCTCCCCATAGTATAGGAGAGCTGTCTCGCACTATGATAAGCAAGAACAACTTCTCTGTGGGTACCACTATGAAGTTAACCCAAGCTAAGGAGCATCAGGGCCTGCTGTTTCTCTGAGCTTAAACTAGTGATGCTCAGGGCTCTCAGGGGCAAGGAAGAAACCAGTCACCCATGCCATGTGCAGCATGGCACAGCTGTGTCCCCTTGCCAGCAGAGCTAGTCCTCAATTGTACCTTGTCCTTAGGGTGTCCAGGCAAGTTGGAAGGTACTTATCAAACAGAATGGTCAGGTTGGCTCTCTCAGATTGGATCTCCCTCCTGTCAATCCAGCTGCTCACTGGGGGATTCCAGCCCAGATCTGACGGGTTGATGTACAGGATGCCTTTAAGCCGAGAGTAAGACAGAATATACAGTAAGAACAGAGAAGCAACCACTGCTTTTCTTCAGCAGAATTTCTCAGCTACTTTCACACTAATAAAACCCCATCGAATGCACCTTGGTGCCCCAATACCTATTCCCCCCCCTCCCAGTAGAAACATTAACAGTGAGGAGACTTAACTCAGGAAACCAGGGCACCTTCTTGACCCTGTCCCAAATCCAGAACACAGTCTTGCCTTAGTCATGTTACTGCTCTGGGCTCCATCTCCGCATAGGTGTGATTAGGGGACATCTTCATTCCCTTTCCCATGCTTCATGTACTTCTCCAGAATATCAGGAGCTTTTTGAGATAGACTGTCCCTCTCCTCATCAAGTCTATAGGGAGCTTTGCACAACAGGACCACTCCTGTGGCAAAGCTGAAGCCATGGTCACTCATCAACAGTCAGAGAGCTCTGGAGAGATCTCCAAGATGATGACAGCTTCCCATATGGATTTGGGGTCAGGATCCTCAGTCTGTCTATGTGCTTCAAGAACCTACCCTGGGAACTTTCAAGAGGGACCAAGTTGGCCAATAGAAGACTTGTTAATGGCACTGGATCCTACTTGGTCCACGCAAAACTCCAGTGTGAAGCTCAGGCCAGGACTCACCTGCTCTTGACACAGTGGCTGGAGTGGCTGTGCGCAGGTGGCTGATCTCAAAGACCAGCCTCATCGTTGGGTTCAGAGGGATTCTCTCATTGCTTGCCAGGGTCAGCACCTGCATGTGGCAGACAGACAGACAGACAGACTAACTCCTGCCCCAAGAACAGGAATGCAAAGCATTCAGCACTTTCAATTCCAAAACTCAGTTGCTGTCAGGAGATGGCTTCTAACAGACTGAACAATCCTTCTCTCTTCCATGACCCACAACACTCCCTCAGGGTGGGGAAGAAAGGTGCTGGATTATGACCCTGCTCTATTTTTAAAGGGCTTAAAGTTACGAGCAGGACATTTGTGGCAACTCATGAGCCCAACTCCCCAGGCAGGGGGAATTCAAATGACAACATGCTTTGAGCTATTTCCTTTGTGTACCATTTTTTTAATGCATTATTGTTTGTTCTACCTGAAGAAACACAATTGCATTATTTCAGGGGATGTTACTACAGCATCTGCATTCCTCCCAGGATGAACCACAACACGCAGTCAAGGAATATCCCCTCTTTGACTTCTCTTCATTACCTTATTATCATCCATCACAGTATTAAGAGATTCAATCCACATCGGATCAATATCTCCATCTAGTACCATCCACTTGGGACCATCATGTGTGATGTTGGCCAGCTCTCGCATGATGGATGAAAACAGTCCTGGGAGTGGGACAGGAATATGCTGATTAACACTGAAGTTGCCACCTCTCCAACAGTTTTCTCTATCAGATTACTAAAAATTATCCTAATTAATGTTTTCCTCTTAAGCATTCAAAACTCTTTACATCTGTACCTATTTATTACTATCTCACAGTCTGCCTCTGGTCGGCATCATCAGTTATGACCACTGAAAATAACCACAGACAGCTTCATTCTCACTGAGAATCATCAGGGATGACAAAAGGGAAGAGCAGGTACTCAGAGGCAAAAGGAGATATGAATTACACACTGCAGAGGAAACCACTGAATATGCCTTGGAAATTCTTCTACGTGTTTTTCTGTGGCTGGAAGGATATCAGGGAAATCAAGATGCACTGAACGCTGGGCCATGGCTTTAGAGCGATTGAAGGGAGAACAAGCACAGGATGACATTGAATGACAGAACAAACTGTCAGTAAAATCAAGGAGACTGAGAGGATACAGTGTCTCAAGGGGAGTAAATAATGAGTGTTAAGAAGAGCAGGAAGGCTGGGAATAGAGCAGCTGCACTGCAGAGCAAATGCAAACTCCACAGAACTACTGCTCTCCTCTCCCTGTGAATACCTGGGGAGATGCTGCTCCTCATGACAAAACAACAAGCAAATGTTACCAAAAATTGGTGAATTGTGGCAAATACACCTTTTTTTTTTTCCTCTTCAGGACAAGCTATTTCTTTGGATCCAGGTCAGGAACAGCTACTGGCATTCTATGACTTAAGGCCAAGCACAACAAATGCAGAACAGCTCATCTGAAACATGTATTCTATTCAGACAGGGGTCAAAAAATCCATCACATTTCACTGCCACTGCCACGTTCAGCTCCTGACATGCCGGACACATGGCTTGGAAGCTGCTCCAGCATCATTCGTATCAGAAATAGCTGCTGGCTCAGAGCATCAGTGGCTGCCTCACATACACCATGGCAGCAGCAGAGAGAAAACTTGCATCCACACCACAGGGCAGTCTTGGGATTTAAAAGAAGAGCTTGGTTCTACAAAGAACATGTTCAGGATTCCCGTGTGGGACCTTTTACCACCTAACATGTATAACCCTTTCAACTGCTGATAATGAAAGGAGTGATAGGATGAAAGAGGAGGAAAAGAAGGGGCTGATCCAGGAGAGGACACATCACCTCCCATTAGGCTGGGGTGAGGATTGCCTTGCTGAACTTTGACAAGAAACAACCTATTCAGGAATGGCTCATACAGAAAATGCCTGCCTCAAGACCTCAGCCTGGAACTCCATAAGCTCCCTTGAATGTTTTGGCTAGAAACCATTGGACAGCCTCCTGTAAGATGTCCCTCCTGCTGCTCAGTCCCACCAGCAGCCCTGACCTGCAGCCACTGCGCAGAGCTCAGGCTCTATCCCCCACTTCCCTTCTGTCACTTTGATTTAGGGTCCCTAATTACAATTAAAAGGACATTAACCCTGGCACTGGAGCAAAGCAGGAGGTCAGGAGAGGTCTCCAGCAGGGGCCAGGGTTGGTGGGTGGCAGCTCATCTCCTGGCAGGCTTCTGGCCAAGGATGATTTATGGCAACATCTTCTCTTACCTCCCACACCTCCAAAGCAGCCGCATGCGGAAATCGAAGCTGCCTTTACCCATTAGTCACAACTGAGCATTTCCACTCCAGATTTCTGTAATCTTTCAGCAGGTTTTTAATGTTCATCTGATTTTCCTCAGGAGCAATCAGGATCAACAGACTGGCAAACGCTGGTGTGCTAGAGATTAGGCAGCAGCAGTAAGTGGAAAAACACCACTTCTGCAGGTGTGCTACCAGGTACGGAAACTTGGGGATGACATATTCTGGGGGGGCCCAGGGCACACCATAGGGCCAAAGGGAACTTTCTTCCATCACCAGTGCAGCCAACCCCAAAAAACTGCCCGCCCATTCAGGAACTGGTAAGTGCTGATATTAATGGACACAATAATTATTCTTATGGCAATCAGATAGAACTATCAAACCCCAGACTGGTTTGGGTTGAAGTGATCTTAAAGCTCCTCCAGCTCCAACCCCTGCCACGGGCAGGGACACCTTCCACTGGAGCAGTTGCTCCAAGCCCCTGTGTCCAACCTGGCCTTGAGCACTGCAGGGACGGGGCAGCCACAGCTTCTCTGGGCACCCTGTGCCAGCGCCTCAGCACCCTCACAGGGAAGAACTTCTGCCTTATATGCAACCTAAATGCCCCCTGCTTGTTTGAACCCAAATAAAGCAGGTTTATGCCATACTTCCCATCTGATGACGCTAAAACACCCTGTGTATCCTTTCAACAACAAACCCTCACAAGGCTATGAGTGCCTGGGCCTTCCCTGCACACAAAGAACCCATCATCCTGCTGCTGCTCAGGAAGGTCATGAAAACATCCTTTATCCACAGATTCCCTCATGAAACACCATTTACCATCCTTCCATTCTCTGGTTGCTGGGTTAATGATTCCAAAAAGCTCATCATTGGTGACTGCTTTGGGGTTGAGGTCTGCCCAGACAGGACGCCGCTTCATTAGCTGGTAAGTCTTGTAGAGGGATTTCATCACCTGAGACTTGCCCGTGCCTGCGTTACCCACCACGAAGACAGAGTGACGGACTGTCAGCAGCTCCTCCAGCTGCACCACCTGGGGAAGAACACCTCCAGGTTTAGACAAACGTGCTAAACTGAAGCTCAGATCTACAACACCGCTCCCACTGGGGCTCTTCTTTAGAAAGATGTGACCCAGAAACAAAGGGATTTGACACTGGGTTTGGTCTCATTACTCTGTAATCACAGTGAGTGAAACCCTCCAGCACTATTTACATCTGATTGCCAACAGCAGATGAGGCTCTGCTTTCCAGGGGCCATACTTCCCTAAGCCTACAAGAGTTTGCCCCTTTGGATGCCTCCAGAGATGGAGACTCCACAACCCCCCTGGGCAGCATGAGCTAGTGCTCTGCAACCCTCAGTGGAAAGAAGTTCTTCCTCACGTTGAGGTGAAACTTGCTGTGCTTTATTTTATGGCCATTCCTCCTTGTCCTGTCACTGGGCACCACTGAAGAGTCTGGCACCATCCTCCTGGCACCCTCTCAGTTTGCTCTCCTCTGGACTAACCAGGCCCAGCTCTCGCAATCTCTCCTAATAGGAGAGGTCCTCCAGACCCCTGAGCATCCTTGTGGCCTCCACTAGACCCTCTCCAGTAGCTCTTTGTCACTCTTGTACTGAGGAGCCCAGAATCCACAGCCTCCATCAAAGTCTGCCTCAAGGGGAACGTTGTACAGAGCCCTCTTTGTAAAAGCAAAGATGGCTGAGAAAGCCCAAGTGATGGATGGTGATGTAGGTACAGCAGAAGATCACTTGGCCTTACTTTGAGTATGAAGTTGTCCTCAGCCTGCAGACGGAGGTCCAGCACTGCCTGCCTCACCAATGACTCAAAGTTCAAGTCACGCTTCCGAGGTACATCCAGAGCAGGGAAAAGGTCCCCAATGAGCCCCATGAATACTGGCACGTCATCAGTCACAATCTTGGGGATGTTGAAGTCACGAAGTGAACGCATCAGAACCTGCTCTTCAGGTCGCTCTGGGTCACCTCGCTTGAGGGAGCCGGCGACAACCAGCACTGACTTGATCGCACGTAAGCCCCAGTCATAGTGATCCTGAACAGGGGAAAAAGCAAAGGAAAACAAAAGGAAGGATGAGTTTATGCTTACAGAGTACAACTCTTTATATTTCTGCTCTGTTATGACCCTCTAGAGCACAGCTCAACAGCAGACTGCCTTGTGCGGGAGACCATGGTTTCCACCGAGACCTCTAAGACACAGCACAAAGCTTCTGTGACAAGCATCTTCCACCCAGCCTCAGGCTGGTACAGCCAAGATCAACTTTTTCACCTGGAGTCCTGATTCAACTCTTCTCTGGACCCAGCTCTGAGCTATGCAAATGATGATGAGGGAAAATCTGATGAATTAGAGCTTTGTACTGGAAGCAATCCTATCTGACACAACAGGGCCTCACAGATGGCATGGCCATCATAAACTCCTTACAGGCAAGAGAAACAATAGGAAGCAAGAGACTGGAAAGCAAAGGGTGCCTGGATACTACCCCAAACACGGGGTCATTTGAGCCCATCGGAAAATCTCGCCCATTAATGCCACTGGCCAAATGCTTTTGTCCTGACAGATTCTATAAAGAAAAGCAAGTTCAAAAACATCATTGCTCTGATGATCACAAACCTTCTCCTCTGCCAGAAGCTGCTGCAATAGTTCAACAGCAGCTGTGAAGCTTTCACCAGAGATGAGTGGCAGAGTGCCACGTTCCTGCTGATTTTGGAGATCAACAGATTCATCGCACCATCCAGCCACAGAATTGGGCTCACCTGCTTGGACAGGAGCTCTCTGCAGAGCTGATACAGGGTGATGAACTTCCTGGCCAGTGCCCGGGCCTCGATGAATCCCTCAGCCACCAACATGATCTCACAGATCAGCTCAAAGTCTGGCACAACCATTGCACATGGCCTAAAGAGACAGGCAAGAAAAGACTGAGGAGCCCAGCGGGTGCACAAGGCTGAAACCACCTGCAAATCCCCAACACAAGTGAATTCCCCAAGGAAATGAAGTCAAGCCTGCATGTTCCAAAAGACAATTCCTGCCATTGTTATAATACAGGTGACAAACCTTGACCTAGACTCACCTGAAAAGAGCTTTTAAGTTCTCAGGCAGCTCAGTTCGTCCTGCATAGCCAGGGTTCATGGTGATGAAAATGCCCACTGAGGGAACTAGGTTAATTTCTTCTCCAAGAAAATTGAAGGATTTCTTCTTTTCCCTTATTGCATCCTGCACACACTTCACCTAGGAGCCAAGACAGTGTTACGGTATTGGTGTTATGAGCCAGACAACAGTGCTGCTTTCCTTACATTTAGCCCCATCTTAGGGGCTTATCCCTGCTTTCCTTTGGCTTTTTAGTGACCATACCAAGCTTTGTACATTGTTTGGACAAGACCTGTGTGGCAGCATCAATCTCCCATCACAATCAGACTTTCACAAAGCAGAAGAGAATGCTGGAGAGATTGGCCAAGGAGCAAAGGAGATGCAAGAATTTGCATCATTGGCTGAGAAGACAATGATGAACATGGCTAAGGAAGAGCAGCTCAGGAGAAGTAAATGCCTCCAAAGCTGCCCACATCTCACCTTGGCTGTTGACATCGCCTGTGGGACACTTCTCAGCCCATCTCACAACAAAACCACCACCAAAAGCTGAATCATCTCTGAACTTCCCACCCCAGCAGGAGGCTGGATGCCTGAGATGAGATTCGGGACTGGTCAAACATCCACAACGCAGCAAGCACTCACATGCAGCCCCAATAACACAATGCAGACCCGTGACTCCCTTCACCCATCTTCACTCTCCCCACACACCACTGCTCTTCATGACAACCCAAAACCCTCCTGTGCCTGCTCTGGACCTCGACTGGGCCCAGAAAAGGAGCAGCATTTCCCATAAGCTTGGCCTCAGCTCAATTGCAAACTGACCACTTGATATTGCTTTTGAAGACTTGGGGACATCAGATGCTTAATTTAAAAGCACACAAGGAAAAAGCTGTAAGACCTCCCCTGACACCTCCACTCACTGATGCATTGTCTTTTGCATTTGCCTGATTGCAAAAGACAAAAACCCCCTTCTTCCAAGGAGAGCAAGTTTATTAAAGCCAGATCACAGCATTTCAGTGAGGGAGAAATTCTCTATTCACTCCTCTAACGCTACTGCTCTTTGCCATCTTAAAGTTAAGCAATTAATCGATTCTTTCTCTGGAAGGAACTGTATCGACATTAGCTGCATGACTAAGACAGCCAATTAAACATCACCATGGTTACAACTCCTAATAGCAGCCAGGAGACATGATGATGGAATGACAGCCAGGCTGCTTCCTTCAGATGCTGCGCTCCAGCCAGGAGCGAGGGAATCATTAGCAGTTGAGTCATATCTGGGCTGCTTTTGTTCAACTTCCTTTTTCATTTTAAGATCCTCAAAGACTTTTTTTCCCAATGACAACTTTCAACTAGATCCTGAAGGAAAAGAAATTGAGAGGGAACGATACATAAACTCCCGTTCCTGCCTGGGGCTTCTCTGGGATGTCACGTCAGGTACCAATTACGAGTGAAAGAGAGATGAAAAGAGTGAGGAGTTCATGGAGGGGTTCAGAACAACATCTTTGATTGAAACATTCACAAAAACATAGAAACTTCTGGGCTCTCAATCTTTCTTTCTGCAATACCCACCCAAAAGGGGAATTCTAGGAAGAATTCAGCACCTTAGTCAGACACCGGGATCTTAAAACCTGCATTCAGCTACAGCTGGGTCTAGAAGAACTCAAGGTACTTTGGCTACTTCAATTTGAAGTCCACCAAGGCTCAACACTTCCAGTTCTACTTACGTAACAGTTGTCTTGGTCTGGACAGTGCGGTTGAGCAACGGACCTTTGCTCAAACTCCCCTGAAAACTGAACTTAACTGGCATTTCCAGAGGATACAACTGAGATTTAGGATGTGGAGAACAAACTGACAGAGCTCTCCTTCAAAGCAGGGGCCAGAAGCAGTAGCATGGCCTGCTCTCACTGCTGCCCTGAGGTCATTCCTGGGCTGCCCCAGGATTTCAGCTCCTGCAATAGGGATTCGCACCCACAGCACTTACCCTGGGTGTCTCCTCACCATCCCTGGGGCAGACAGGAGCAGGGTATGGAGCAGCACTCCTCCTGCAGTCCTTTGCCCTGGGTAAAACATCTCCAGATTTCCTTGTGGGTCAGTAAGAAGAAGGGAAAGAGGTGGGAATGTGCCAGATCATGTATAAGCACAAGAGAACAAGACTCTCCAGCATTTCTCTTCATCAGGGACTGTTGTGATAGGACAAAGGGGAATGGGTTTAAACTTAAAGAGGAAGAAGTTCTTTCCTGTGAGGGTGCTGAGGCATTGGCATCTCAAATCCACACAGATTCATAGAATGGTTTGTGTTGGAAGGGACCTTAAAGCTCCTTCAGCTCCAACCCCTGCCACGGGCAGGGATACCTTCCACTGGAGCCCCTGTGTCCAAGCTGGCTCTGAACACTGCAGGGATGGGGCAGCCACAGCTTCTCTGGGCACCCTGTGCCAGCGCCTCAGCACCCTGACAGGGAAGAGCTTGTGCCTAAGAGTTCATCTCAATCTCCCCTCTGATAGGTTAAAGCCATTCTCCTTGGCCTGGCCCTACAGGCCCTTGTCCAAAGGCAACACTCATCTTGAATATAATCCTACTTGTTGAATATGACACACAACTTGCACCTGACTGAGGTAATAAGTAACCCCCATAAGCCTGGCAGGCCATGGATCTGCCCCAAGCACCTCTCTTTCCCTCCATGAAAATTATTTCCTACATGACTTAAGGCTACTCAGCCTGCCAAGGCAGCTCTCTTCCCTGAAATGATATGCTGCAGTTATCTCACAGACACCAGTGTCTTCCTCAGGTACAGAGCCATGGTGTGCACTGGTCTGAGGGGAGATGTGGTTAAGAATTGGCTCAACACAAATGCTGCAGCTGCAGAGAGAAAAGGAGAGATAAAAATGCTACATTTCATCAGTGCTGTGATATGCAGGTGCTTAATCTTGGGAGGTAATTCCTCACCTGCCTACATGTGGAACTGAAATTGGAAACAGGCGCTTTCCATCTTTACCCTGGCTCCAAAGGCTGCACTGAGCCTTGTTTGTATTTATTCACAAGCATTTCTCCACTTACCTGTACAGCCACCACAGAGAGGACCTCAACTGAGATCCTGTTAAACTCATCAAAGCAGCCCCAGGCTCCTGTCTGGGAAAGGCCTTTGTAAATATTCCCACAAGACTGGAAGAGAAAAAGAAAATGACACGAATGAAATCCCAAAGGGAATCAAGATGTGATTTCCCAGCCTGTTTATTTACAGCCATTTGCAGCCTATTGTGGGTATGGAACCAGCAGGCACAACTCAATTAGAATATTTATAGCTCTGCTGTTTGCCACTTGATTTGCTAATTGCACTTTTCTCAACAGCTCTGTGCACTGCTTTCATTTAAAGGTCACCTGGGCTGAGTTACCCCGGCCCTGATTCCTGGAAGACCCCAGGAGGGGAGAAAATATGATCCGAGGTGCCCAAAATGCCTGTACCCAAAGCAAGACTTGGCCCAACAGTTCCGCTTTCTGCAGTGGCTGAAGGTTTGGCACGTTTTGGTCTTGTTACAGGAGAGGATCCTGAGAAAAGCAGCACAGATTCCTTCCCATGCCAGGAAAAAACAGGAAGAAATAGTAAAGAATGCAGAAGCTGTTCCCTGTGAGGGTGCTGAGGCGCTGGCACAGGGTGCCCAGAGAAGCTGTGGCTGCCCCACCCCTGGCAGTGCTCAAGGCCAGGTTGGACACAGGGGCTTGGAGCATCCTGCTCTAGTGGAAGGTGTCCCTGCCCGTGGCAGGGGTTGGA
>JAOEHX010064342.1:0-26734 GCA_025448015.1 Bolborhynchus lineola | reverse complement strand
AAAAAAAAATATTCTGCCCCGTCCCCCCCCCCCCCAAACAGTGTGCTCTCAATTCCTCATACGCCCTCCTTCAGGAACAGGATAAATGAAATTCCTCGTCCCCCACGGGTTTTATTGGTTTTGGTTATTTGGCCAGCACATCTCCATGGCAGCCCTCTCTTTCTTCCTCATCGCCTGGAACACACCTTCATCTCTGTTCTGCACGGAATCAAACTTCTAAGAAAATAATTTTCTTACAGACAGTATTCCTTTACACATGCCTTGGGCGATTTGATGCAGTCTCTGTTTCCCTCTACATTTTCTGAGCGCTGACTCTGCGGACATGCTGGTTCACTCCAGGGTTACAAGCTGGAGCAAACCAAGGAGCCAGGTTGCAAGGGGAACAGCCACTGGAGAGAGGAAAAGTACTTTCAAATACAAGTACAACTAAAATTCCAATATTTTTATCATCTTTATTCTCAGATTAAAGCCAAAAACTGCACTCTACCAGCTACTAGGAAGAAAATTATCTCAGGACAAACAAGGACAACATTTGTTTTTGAAATGAATATGTATACAGGAATTACTTTACTCTCTTCTGTCAGTGTAAAGGGGTATAAAAATTTCATTTTCTTCCCTGTCACTATCAAAATGGAGCCATGGAGACTAAGACTCCATAGCAAAGTAAGAGTCAGGCTTTCCAAGTATGTTAATTCAGTAAGTTATGAAGATTTGTGGTTGCAGGAAAGGAGACAGAGATGTGTGTGGATCATTGTTACAGAGTTTAATATTACATATTTTGACTTATTTAAATTTAATGAACCCCAGAAAGCACTTTTAGTGTTTACTTTTTCCTCGCTTGACTCTAATTAACCTTTCCTATGATTCAGATGTCTGACAAATGTGGAGGGCTGCAGGGATAAGTGCTTTTTTCCCATGATTGACTTTAATTAAGCTTGCTCTAGGCTTGAAACCCTTGTAAACTTAGAGAACTTTATTTTAATTGCCTTCTGCCAGATTTACTTATGCTAGACAAATATTATAAATCAAATACTAACGTTATTAAAAGAACGACAAACTGACTTCCAAAGTAGTAGTCTGCCATGGTGAAATGCATTACACTCTAAATTTGACTAATAAGTGCTATGGTGGAGAAAAATGACTGATTTCATGCAGGTGACTTATGGAACATCAACATCCTTTCCTTTATTTCAGGATGGGTATGTTAAGACACCAAGTTTCAAACTATTTTTTTTCTCTGATAATATGTCAAATTAATTTATACTAGAAATCACTGGACACTTGATGCTTTGGATTGTTCACTAGGTCTCTGTTGCAGATGTTGGAATGAGTCAGTTCGATCACAGAATCATAGAATCATAAAATGGTTATAGTTGCAAATGAATGGCAAATCTTATTCTCATTCTAGGTAGCATTGCTACAAACAGAATTGTGAGTAGTAGAGAGGCATCCTGAATTGCACAGAGACAATATACAGCACATTTTTGCTCATTTTTACTTCTTTTTCGTACAGTATGTTCTGAAGGGTCAGCTGAGATACATTTACTTAGTTACACTTACACTATACGATCTCCTTATAGAGTGTGTCTTTCATGCCAAAATGCCATCCTGAGAAAACCTTTTGCACTTGTTGTGGCCGAAAGTACTTTTCCTTAATGGAAAAAGTTCTTTGGAGCTTTTGCTGAAAAGGGGCCTAGTAAAACTACCTTTGTGCTTAATTACAGGATAGCAGTGGTCTGGAAATAAGGGTCAACCTTTTTCTTCAGTAACAAACATCCTGAAAGCAGATGCCAACAGAGGATAACCTTGGTATCTGAATCCTGATGGCTCTGTATTTTCTTCTTTTCTTTTTTTGTCCCTTTTCTAACACAATTCAGAATACTCTAAATTATAATAAAAATTATTATAAATGTGGCTTAGACCAAGATAATTCCTAAAACAAAATCCTTGCATCTGGGCACAAAAACAGTGCACAGAAATCCCTAAATATTTAATCACATTATGTTAATATGAAAAATACATATAACATAAATTATAGAATTACAAAATACAGGGTTTGAATGGACCTCAGAGATCATCTTGTCCAAGATTTCTTGTCAGAGGCATGAGCTAGACAAGATGGCCCAGCACCATGTCCAGCTGAATATTTGAAGTATTCAACAATGGGGAATCCACCACTTTCCTGGGGAAATTATTCCAATGGCTGATTGTTCTCATTATGGAAAATTTTCCTCTTGTGTCAAACTGGCATCTCCCAGGAGTAACTTGCACCCATTACCCCTGTGTTTTCCATGTGGATAATATACCTATGCATCGGTTTGTTCATGTATGCAACTATTTGAAACAGCTGTTGTATCTGAACACAGATCCTGCACAAAGTAGTAGACTGACAGCTCTGTTAGCTCCATTTATCCAGCTGATGTGCATTGCCAAAGCCATTGCAGCAAAGGGTCTCCATGGGGAGCAGCTTTGGCTTAGAAAGAATAATTATGTTTCTATGCCCTGTTGATACTCAGCTTCTGAGAATGCTAATAAAAACACTATACCAAGGTGGCAACTTTCAAATCCCAGCCCAGGACCACAGGAGTCTCTAAGCCAAGCTAAAATCAGGTGACAGAGCCTGCACAAAGCTATTAAGCTGGGAGGAGAACTCTTAACTTTTGTGGAGCCTACAAGGATGGTGGTTTAACTCCTGAGTCAGACATATTTGGTTGACCTGTTAGAGGACTCCAGAGGGTTTTCAAGGTGAGCAAGGATGCATAAGGAGAGATGCACCATGTGGAATTCCACTCTTGGCACAGAAAGCCATTGGTTTTGGAAGTACTCAGAAGCTCCTAAATAGCATACTATTATTTTAAAAATGGATATATGAACTATTTAATGTACTGCGTTATTTTTACGCTTGTTGTCTTTTGTTTGGTCAGAATCACAGTTATTTATGGAAAAAAATCAACGACCATTTCCTACTTTTAATTAATTCTGTTTTACATCCTGACACTTTAACTTCTTCTTGATCAGCTTGTAAGTGATCTGTTTGACATGTCTATCTTTAATTCAGAGTAATTGCCAAATCAGTTTGTAATTTATCAGAAATACGAAGAGTGGCTGTAGCCAGAAAGAGCTATTTTTCTTTGAGAGTGAAAGTAAGCTATTAGATAGGACCTGGGAGATTTAAGAAAAATGGAAAAATGTTAATGTCATCTGATATTTCTCAGTGGGAGACCCCCTTCAGATTTCTAGCAAGAACTTTAAGCAATTTTTGCATCCTATAAACATTACAATGATCTGACTTGAATGAAAAATATTACCTCCATTCTAGTGCCTTATTTAGACTAAGTGGAAAGCCCTGCTACCTACTACAATCTATCATATGTGCTTGTTTTGCAGAGTTGTTTTGAACGCCGTGCTTTTACTGGGGAAGAGTGTTGACAATTGGTATTGGTATTCAACAGTTCTATTACAAACAGTGATGTGTCTACATCAAAAATTCAGTGTCATATTTTTAAAGGCTCTGCATAACAAATATAGTAACAGAAAAAAAGAACTTATTTTCTCAGCTTGGTCACTGTATACAGGAGTTCAGGTACAGACAGTCACATTTGCTCACTATTGACTCATTGTTATTCGCGTGTAACAATTTTGCCAGCTGCCAATAGTGGGAACAAGGACTTTTCACAGAAAGGTCCTTTTCTAAAAGTGGTTGAAGTATGACCTGTGTGCATTTATGTTTCTTCTTCTGGCTCTGGGAAATTAAACTAGACCTACAGCTGGGTTACACATTTTAATGAATAAGTTTGTGTTGGGTTTTTTTTAATAATTAAAAAATAAAAATCAAAACTTAGATCTAGGACAATTTTGCAACTTAGTGAATCTGGTCAAAACTGGTGTGAAATTTTGATTCAGAAGAACAAATGGGTGAAATACATTTTGTTTAAAAATGTACACCGTGTAATACTGTGACTTTTCACAGAAAAGAAATATTTCAATTTGAAATTCACTAATTTCATTAAGATAATTAAAGAAAAAACTCCTAACCACAAAACCAAAACAAAACATTAGTGATATGAAAATGAAACAATGAAGCTTTCTGTAAAATATATTTTCTTTCATATTTTGGTTGGGATACTGAGCAGAAAATCAGTCACACAGAAGATGGAATTGGTTCAGGAATTGGTTATTTTCAGGGTTATGATCATTGCTTAAACCATGCAACTAGAAAGTGTGCATAGTAAAAGCACAGAAGGAATGAAATTATGTATATTGGTATTTTAAAGACTGAGCAGATCAAAGTGTGCAGGGACTATGACCAATGGCACAGTTGTAATGTATTCATTACCCAGGTGGTAGACACTAAGAATACAGACAGTGATTCTCTGTGGTACTCACAGTTTGACTCAATGATAATTAGTGGTGATAGGGACTGTTTCCACTTCACTCCAGTGAGGACCATGCTTTCTTCTGCAACATGGGCTATCCTTTCCTCTTTTCTATGCTGCCAGCACAATCCCTTTTTGATCCTTGCCGCAAAATCAGCTGTACCCTGCTACTTCCATTGGTGCCCCACTGCTTATCAGAGCACAGTGCAATTTGGTCTATGATGTCATGTGTTACTTGAAAAAAGCAGGCTAGCTGAAGTAAGAATTATAGGGCACTGTCAGCACAAGGATAAAACAGTGTTTCTATGGAGAAGAAAAATGAAAATAGATCCCTCCATATCCCAAGACTACATGTTTGTCTTTCATCTGTGTTGGTGTGGCTAGATTATTCTTTCCTTTCTAGGGAAAAAACCCCTAACAAACAATAACCAACCAACCAAAAAAAAGAAGGTAGAAAGCAGACTGAAAATGATAAAGGAGCATACAAGAAAGCCTACTGAAGTGGGACGTGATGTGCACATTGGTTTTAATAAGGTGGGTGCATTTTTTTTGAAATGACCTCCTGAAAGCAGCAGATATTTGACAAAATGCAAAAGAGTGAATTTGTTTAAAGCATTTCCTTGCCCCTGGATTAGTGGATTGAAAGAATTCTGTCTGTTGCTATGATTTTGCTCACATCAAAGTTACTTTCATAAAGTAACTTTCCATATTGCTGCAGCTGGCTGGATAATGTCTGTTCCTGTGTTTGTCATTACCAAGCAAAGAGACCTGCCAAATTATTCAAAAGTGTATTGCAGTCCCAGCACCTCTTATTATTCCTTGAGCTCCTTGCTCCCTTTCCTTTTATGTTGTTCTGGTACACAGGGATATAATGAAGAATTATATAACTAATTAAAGCAGATGTATTTTTAATAAAGGCTTTGGGATTGATTTTTTTGAGAATTAACAAATTAAATTCTCAAGTGTATCTCAACAGTATAAAAAAAATAAATGTTTGATTTATTTGGTTTGGCTTTGAGAAGTGATGTTCTCATATGGATTTTCCCAAAGACTTAAGGTCTTCAGTTACTAGCACGCTATGTAGGTAAGCCATGACTGCATAAGCGCGCTGTCAGATCATAAGCAAAGGTGTAACTAATGTTGCAATCAAAGAATCGCTAAAACTGACAGGCTGTGTCTGCAGAACTTTATAATCTGTTTTATTAATAACATTATTAAGAGGTAAGTATAGCTTCATTTCTATCAAATGTGTATAAAGGCAGTGGTTGCTAGCCAAAAATGGGGCATTGAAGGAATGGTCATTGAAATAACTTAAAAGACTCACACTGGCTGCACTGATCATGGATGAATACTAAAGACCATGTAGACATCCTATTGTGATGAGTTATTTCAATTAAAACCTTTGTAAATAACAAATTAACAGCTGAAGATTTATAATGTGTACAGGGAAGAAGGGTTAAGAGAAATAGGAAAAAATATTTGTGATGTAAATCAAGGGGCTTGTTAACCTGGGGCAGGGAATGGAGGAAAGAAAGACTTGAAAATTTCTGGGTTTATTTTTTCACATGAGATCCTGAGTAAAAATGTGTAGTTTCTGATATGTTTATTTTCCAGGTTGGATGGCTGGCTTCTTTTCCCACTCTTTGTATTTCCTTCCTTTCTACTTTTTAACTTCTCTATCTTCTTTTTGGAGGAGATCAGAAGAAAGAAAGAAAGAGAAAGTTACATTTGAAGATCAGATTTCAAAACCAAAGGGAATGTTCAATATACTGCCACCCCCCTCCTTTTCCCCCTCCACCACCCCTAGAAATATTTGTGAAAAAAGAAAGATTTCCGCAATCATTACGGACAAAATGAATAATCATTATTAACTGCAGTGGAAGCAGTAGTGTTTGTTTGAAGAAAACTCTCTCCCCCTAGACACTTGTTAGAAGATAAATATCTACCAAATATTGAAGGCCAAATTCAAAGAACAATAAGTATCTCTATTTTTGAGCTGCCATACTTTGAGTTCTCTTTCCTTTTTATATAAACTGTTCATCTGCATTGGTAAGCTTAGTTTCAGTTAGCTACTTTGTCATGAAATGCACATTTTTGATTGCACAATTTTAGACTTGGATGAATTATTCCTCCCTTCTTTTAAACCTATAAATACTGTTCTGCACCCATGCCTGTGCTATGTTCTGCATGTCTGGAGCTCTTGCTCAGAACTGACTGACTATGGGGAAAAGCTGGGATGAGATTAACTTTACAAGGGTCTACCTCAATCTTGGGCTGTTCGCTAGTGACTAGTGACACATGTGGGGACCCAAACACTCCTTCTCTGTATGGATGATGTTAATAGTAATCAGCAAAGATTTCCACTTTTTGATCATGGGGGAATTTTTTGAAGGCTAGTGGTTGTCAAAACTTGAAATACAAAGTGACTGAGTGATGAGCAGTGGGATTGCTGTAATCAATCCCCATGTACATGTATGCGTACGTGCGTAGCTCCCATGCACACAGAAGAGAAACCCTGACGTTTCAGATACTTTTTTCTTGTGAAATAGCTGCAGGGTGGCTGAAATGAATCAAATGGCTTGAAAGAACAAAAGTTCAGGGAAATAGGTATGGCAATAAGCCCAGTGATTTATGAGCAATGTGAAGGATTTACCACATTCTTGAATCAATTCACGTGATAAATCTGCTTTGGTCATTGCCTTTTGACTCACCATGAGAACTAATTTGCAAACCTGAGATATCTGAATTGCAAATTATTCAGTTTATTATCCATGATGAATAGAAAATAATTGTATTAACATTCTCTTGGTTTTGGTTTCTTTATTTTTTTTTTTTCCATTTAAAAATTCTGGCTGATTGAAAATGAAAGTTGTTAAGGTAAGTGTTCAAGTCGTATGAAACCTCCCATGTACAGTTTTCTTCTACTCGTTATTCCTGACATTGTCTTTCAGCTTTCTTTCATTTGAACTGTTCTCTTTCCCAGGTCTTTAAGTATACAGAGCGTGATTTCCCAAAGAAACACTGCAAATTCTTGTAAAACCTGAGGTTTCTCTGGCTACAGCTGCAATTTTTCTTTTTTTAATTTTATTTTTCCTGTTCCCATGCTTCTGTCTTTGTTCTCTGCTATTCCTTATGCAGTGAAAGGTGTGCTGATTAGCATTAAAACAGAAAATGTTCAAGGAAATGGTTCAAATAAGCCACTCATTTCTCTGAAATGTTTTGGGAAGTCTGCAGCAGGGACATGTACGTCACATTCTGCCGTATGTATAAATTGCTCCAACTCATTTCCTAGTTGCAGTGTGAATTGTATTTCTAAGGAGTGGCTTTTAATTTCCAATTATTACTTCAAAGGTCGTCCAGTTCAGACAATCAGCATACCAATGACATGAGTTAAACATTTAGCTATCAGAAGATGATACTGTTAACTCACATAAAATACAGAGAAAATCTTCTTCCTCAGGAAAGCGATACTGAATTTTCATGTAGGTATAGGTATGATAATCAAGAAGCTGAGTTGGAATGTGAACTTAGAAGTGTCATAGTTTAAGCCCAGCTGACAACCCAGAACCATGCAGCAGCTCACTCACTCCTCTCCCTTTCCCTCTACAACCAAACGTCCACCCCCGCCCCATGCTCCTGGAGGGATGAGGAGGAAAATCAAAAGAGTGTAGCTCCCACAGGTTGAGATAAGAACAGTCCAGTAACCAAGGTATAACACAAACCACTGACGCTACCACTAATAATAATAATGATAAGAGAAATAACAAGAGAATACAACTGCTCACCACCCACCGATCAATACCTAGCCTGACCCAGCAGTGATCTAACCCTTCAGTTTATATACTGGGCATGACGTGCTGTGGTATGGAATACCTCTTTGGTCAGTTTGGATCAGGTGCCCTGTCTCTGCTTTCTCCCGGCTTCCTCTGCTCCCTGGCAGAGCATGAGATTCAGAGAATCCCTGGTCAGAGCAAACATTACTGAGCAACAACTAAAAACATCGGTGTTATCAGCACTGTTCCCAGGCTGAAAGTCAAAACCACAACACTGCATCAGCTACTAAGAAGGAGAAAAATTACTGCTACTGCTGAACCTAGGACAACAAGCATGTGAGGTACTCCCTGGTAGTTTCAAGTATATCCTGTGTTGATTTCTCACGGTTGAAGTAGGTGCAAGGCACTTTACACATCCTTCATTAAGGGACCTTTCGTTTGCTAGTCCATACTAGAGAATTGTGGAAGCAACTTCACAACTCAGCTTTGCTCCTGACAACTTTTTATTCTACCCTTATTCTAAGAAGATGGGCAGAAATAACTCAATAACTTACATCATCTGGGAAGACAGGATTGGGTAGACACTGGCTTTTTGTGAGTACAAAAGACAAAAGTGAGTACAAGCTCCTAAATTCCACAGCTCTTGCAAAAGGAACTACAAGTTATTTATTTTCATTTTGTTTCTATTTCAGAAGCCAGTCTGAAAACCTGGAAATACATAACTTCATGCATTAACAGCACACTGCTTTTTTGATCAGTCAAAGCTGCTTTGTTCAAGATGTCAAAAATTGACTAAACAACCGCATTTTCAGAAAGTGACAAGTATTGACTCTGAAAAATTGGCAAATAAAGATATTTGAAGCAGCAGATGTCCAGAATGAGACATAAAGAATTCCTGATCACCTCTGAAAAACTTACCTAGTTTTCTGGAGCTACCTCAAAGAGCTGTGTGACAAACAAGATATTCAATTTTTGTAATAGAAGGCATCACACGATCATTAGTCATTTGCCTGTCTGAAGCACACTGCTTCAGTAGTGAATCTCATTCCCTGGACAGGACAGGCAGTGATATTGACATTGTTCCCTTCTAAAATGACATCTTTAAAATCTATCTGAGTTTGCATAGGAGTCCTGTGAGCTTCCTGACATTTACATTCCAAACCAGCTTTGGCAGTACTAAAGACATTTTTCTGGTGTTATAATGATCACTTTGTTTGTAATTCAGACAAATTAGTTGATGCTCAGTGAATGAGGTTCCCAAAGGAAGGGCTTAAGGATCATGTCAGAAAACAGACACAAACCCTTGCAGAAGTGGTTACTTTAACGGAATTTATTTGGCAAGGAAGTTGAGAGTATGGTGAGAGGAGAATAGGATGCTAAGAAAGTAAAAAAGGAATCTGGAACATTGCATGACAACCCAGATATGTGCAAAAAGCACTAGTGAATAATTACAACTGTAAACTGATATTTGAACAAGTGCAAACTCAACAACTAGAGCTTTCCCTTTGACGTTTTGTTTTTATGTATGTCTGGAAAGACTTTGCTTCATGTTTCCTCCTGTCATGACCACTTATTCACCAAAAGACTGGGTCAAAATTCCTTCCCCAGTCTGGACTGGTGTGGTTGTTTAACCACAGGTAATAGCATGTGCGATGAACGCTGCAATGAATGGAGGTCCTTGTGCTTCCCTCCAAAGAGCACTCTGCTGATTAACTTCAGACTTCTGCCAGGGGCCCATGGGGAGCAATATCCTTTCCTATAATAGTGGCAGCTTTAACATACTGTGCTCTTCCACACCAGCAAGAAGGATTATCTGCAATGGAAACAGTAACCTGGATGAACAGAGGGTGAAAAACTGCATTTCAAAGTACATGTTTCAAAATAAATGAATCTGCTGTGAAGGTAAATGTTTAAAAAATGTTTAAGGACACAATCAAATTAACGAGAGTTGCTATTGTATCTGCCATAAAACAGTAATAATACAGAGGGGACTTCTGTCTGCTAAAAAAATTTACTTGCTTTATTGCTAATAATTAGAGAAAAATAAAAGCTGAATGACAGCCTAAGCAATTCAAGCATCTAATAAGCTTTGATAAACAGCTTCTGCAGAGCTTGTGCAAATAGAGATTAACTTTAAAAATACTATTCTCCCCAGTGGACAGATGTTCATCTGCTGAAGTTGAGAGACAATAAAGGATAGTAAATTTTATGCTGGGTGCTACTGAAGGGTTGTGACTGAAGATACACATGATATGAGCATGTTGAGGACATTAAATAACTCTCCAACTTTCTTGGTGCCAGAAACCTTTTTTCTGGCAAAGCTGCATGGAATCTAAGAGAAAGGCAGTATCTTACCCAGTCAGTCTCTCCTGGGACACAATACACTCAAGGAAAGATTCACAGTTTAGTCATTTGGGGTAGAAACAGCTTGAAGTTGACTTGCTGCTTCCTTGATGAATTCTGTAGCTTTAGCCTATAAAAGGCTTACTGAAAATTTGTGTCCGGAATGTCAAGCTATCTTTTTCTTCCTCAAACTGAGGACAACCCTAAAGCCACAGGATTTCTGCAGTCCAGCAGAAATGTGCAGTCCAGGGACCAAGTTAGGGCCCAAAAGCTACTTCTAGCAGTGGAAAAACTTTACCCTGGCTAAATGCTCAATATTATGATGTGGACCTGGTGGTACTCTTTCCATACGTAAGGTAGGTTATTGCAATGGCTATAGGAATAATTAAAGTTTCAATTACTTCTCATAGTTTAAGCTTTTGCATGTTTTTTTAATTTTGGGAGTTGGAAATAGTTAAGTCATCTCTCACTTTAGTTTTTAGTTCTTTGTGCTTTGCAGTAAGCAGTGAGGCTGACAAACAGATCTAAAGAAGTGGGCGAAGAACTTAATTTGCTAATGATTATTTAAAAATACTTATATGTAGACATAAAAGGAAAAAAAAATAATAAAAATATTCTTATATGTCTTGGTATTGCTGAAACCCCATCTTAAAAGACCCTAGATTTTATGAGATTTTATGCAAATTTTACCTGTTAATATGCAGACAATTGCTGTGGAAAAAAAAAAAAAAGTTAAAAAAATATTACTGGTTCAAATTATTCAATGTCCTAAATTATTAGTAAGAGCTAGGAGAAGAATAAAAAACTGAGCCCCAGAAGGTGATGAATATTTCTGTGCGAAGGGCTAAGCAATTGGAATAAATCATTATGAAAAGTGGGCAATGTGTGAAACAGGCAACAAATAATTAGAGAACACTTATTTGCTACTGGTCAGTGCGGAAGTCTGTTTGTAACCATGGCAACCAGGAGTCCCCAATTTACAGCTTCGCTATCGACAAATATTGAAGGGCAATTTATAGAACATTTCTTATTCGGGAGATATTATCTGCTTTCCCCTCTGTGCCCCACAGAAACACCCTCTGACCCCAGACTTCTTCCTTAAAAGGGACAGTCTGTAACGGGCCAGTCAGTACCTGCAAATACGAATTCCTTCTTTGTGTCAAGCAGACTGGCACACATCATACATAATGTCTTCGACTATTTGGTATTATATTTTATCCCAAATATGTGTGGCAAATAATACAACTTTCATCAGGCAGTGAGGTGAAATCTTTTCTGAATTCCGAGACCAGCAGAGATTTGTCTCAGACATTTTGCATTGTCTGCTCACAAACAGAACTCTGCCAGAAGATTGCTGCTCTGGTAAAAAACTAAAGGAAAGTTAGTGTTGCTTTTCAGCTGAAACTCTCTATTTCTATTTCTGAATAATCTCTACATTATTGAAAAGCAAATGTGCATTCACCAAATTAATTTGGCTGCATATGAAAAGTCAATGTCCTTGCTTTTTCATCTCAGGATTCAATTGTAAGAAACAGGAAAAAATTGTTCTGGATATAGAACACACAGAGATAGGATTCAATAAAAGTCTTATTACACCTCAACCAAAAAGCTAATCCAAAATGTATTTTTCTCCTCAAGTAATTCTTTTTTTTTAGTATTACAAAGGTCCTTTGAGCATTTGCCTGACTTTTAGATATAAGCTATCTGTAATTTTAAAGATTCTCTGCTCTAAAATGTTCATTAATTTTTATTGGGAGCTTAATTAAATGACTTCATTAGAGCTAGATATGTACTTAAGTGCTTCCTTATGTTAATTTGTTAAATCAGGATTTCAACCTTCCCTAATTATTTAGAATACTAATGCTATCTGGGTAGATTGAGTTGGTGTATTACACAAACCTAAGCAAAGACAAAATTTTTCTTGTTCCTGGTTGATTCTATGATGAAAAGAAACTTGTTTGCTTAAAGCTGAAGTCTGATGTATTCCTGCTATTTGTCATACTGCCATTTATGGACGTATCAGTTTCAGATTTTATCAGGACATTCAATTTTTTTTCAGTATTTACTCCTTTTTCAATGACCATTTTGAAGTTTTTCAAAGCTATGCCAGCTATCCCACAGGGGACAGGAGGATAACTCTGACTTACCAAAAAGGCGATGTCATCTAGAAATGCAATAAACAATGTGATAATGAAGAGTCCCTCCCCAGCATCCCTATAGGTCCCCTTCAGGTACTGGAAGGCTACTATGAGGTCTCCATGCAGACTCTTCTTCTCCAGTCTGAACAGCCCCGACTTTCTCAGCCTGTCTTCATGCGGGATTCTTCATATGGGATTCTTTCTAAATTTACACCAGTTCTGAGCTCCATATTTTCCTATTGGTTTTGTTGTTTTTCTTATTGTTTGGATTTGTTTTGTTGGTTTTTGCTTTGGGTTGTTTTGTTTGGTTGGCTGATTGATTTGTTTCCTTCTTGGCCGATAATATATTTATATCAGAAACTGTTACCCATTTTCATCAAACACATTCTCAAATAACAAAACTACGAATAGAAACCATGTTCCCGGTAATCTGCATTTAGAAGTCTCAGGTTTTGGACTGCTAATAGTAATGTGTTTTCATGATAATATGTATCTTGCATCTAGCTGATGAACTCAGCGAAAAAATGCAACACGCCAGACATATTTGCCACAGGTATTTTATTTCTATTTATGATGGTGAGAAGAAATGCAGAATGAATTTTTTACAGACTAATAAGTTTTTTATAACATTGAGATTCTAAGACTATGTTTTGGAAATTATAGGATATATAAAGAATAATTTTTTTGTTTTTCTGGCATAGTACATCGAAATTACCTATATTTGAATCAGCGTGAAACCAAAAAAGCAAGTTAACACTCAAACAATTGCTGCTTAGTACTATCATTTAATCTTCATAGTGAATTTTTAATCTTGATGCTGCACAGATTGTTATAACCATTAAATCCTCCAGCCAGGTGGTAATTTGCTATACAGCAGGAATGTATTTCTCATGGAATGTAATAGTAGAAGGGAAAAACTTTCATAATTATATTTCTGATTTTTTCCACTAACATTCACTAACATTTGTCAATAGCTGTAATACTTCATTAAAGATACAGTACCTAGTGCCAGCCCTTCATGTGTTCCCAACACTCATGGTTTTTGTTTACCTCTATGGTATGGAAGTTACTGTAAATTTTATAAGAGGAAAGAAAAAAATCATCATAGTTTAACAGCTATTGAATTAATGATGTTTTGTGCTGTTTTGTTTGGGTTTTTTTTTGTCTTACCTGAATGCCAAGCAGATTCAATAAGCCCCAGCCACAGACTTGCTTTTGTGCTCCGATGAATTTTCTCAACACCATAAAATGCCCATATGTGACAGGAGTAGAAATTTATCAGCTAAAATACTACTAATAGAAAAATAATCTTGCTTCAAAGACAAGTTGCTTGGAGTTTGGAGGTTCTTTTTTCAGCAGTTGTCAGTTCCATCCTCAAAGTCAAATATATTAATATAAAACATGATAAATATTATTTCACTCCGTAAATGCTGATTTGATAAAGATAACATGAAAGAAGTTACTGTGATTTGACTTTTCAAGGAGCTGAGGCCTCAGCTGGTCTGGATTTAATTAAAAATGTTGAAATTTCACTAACTTGGGTTTTGGGGATATCCATATATGGTATGGTGGGGCTTTTTTTTTCCTCTTTTGCTTATAAGACAGCTGCTGAATGGTCTGAGGAACATCCATGCTGGGAGAGACCATTATGCCTTTATCCCAAGAACTATCTACCTCCCGATATGTCCTACAGGTGCTTTTTGCCATTATCTTCAGGGACTCCCTCTGAAAGCACAAATTCTCTATAACCAAAACACCTTTTTCATGGAACAAGTTTCTGTTTTCCTGACTAGGTGGTAGCAGATGAATTCCAGCTTGCAAAAAATTGAAGCATATGAGCAGACTTGTACCATATTCCAGCCCCATTTACTCTAAAAAGTAATTTTGTCTCTAGGTAAGGGAAAAATAAAGAAGCAACAATTAGTTTGTCTTGCTTCTGACCTTGCAAATCTCTCAACAGGACACCAATATCATTTACTTATGATAGCATTTTGGTAGCTGAAATAAATCTATTAAAAGAGAAAAATGTAAAAGCCAGTATAGATCTTCAGAGGGAGGCTGTTTGGAGTATTTTTTAAGAACTTTGGTAGAAAGTGTAAGATATAAAGATATTGACTCACTGCAGACTCTCCTTCCTACAACAAAATGTCCTGGTTCATTTTGGTGGTGATGGTGTGTGGCAAGGTTTTTGTAGCAGAGGAGATGCAGAGGTCACACCTGTGAGAGGCTGCTAGAAGTTTAGCCTATGTCGATAGAGCCAATGCTGGCTGAATCCAAGAGTTTGTGAAGGACTGTAGCTAGCTGAAAGCTGTAGATTAAGTTAGAGAAATTCATGGACAACTGTCTCCCATGAGAGAAATCCATCGCTGGAGCAGCCAGAGTGTGAAGACTCATTCTCCTGGGGAGGAAGGTGTTTTCTAAGATTTGGTTTTATTTCTCATTATCCTACTCTGATTTGACTGATAATGAACTAATTTCCCCAAGTCAAGTCTGTTTTGCCCATGACAGCAAATGGCAAATGATCTCTCCCTGTCCTTATCTCAATCCACAAGACTTTCGTTGCATTTTCTGTCCCTTCATGTTGAGCAAGGGGGTGATAGAGCAGTTTTAGGGGGCACCTGACATCCAGCCACAGTCAACCCACCACAGCGAGCCCCTAGCACTTCCCATGACAGACCCCACCTCCTGCCTTCTACACCCAGGATGTGCTGCTGAGCCCAGGCCAAGCTGCTATGGGTGGTGGCTCTTCCTCCCTCTAGATGCAGGGCCAGACAAGGAGAAGTCTCCCTGGGAAACACATTTTCCTTGCAGACCTGGAAGGTCTTCTGCCCAGCCATTAAAGAAGTTATTTTTGAGCACAAAGGACAGTCTCCCAGCTGCAGACTTCAAGATCCTGTGCTGTGACTCTTCACATGTATCTGTGTCCCTGGAGCAAAGGAGAAATACATCTGATGTGGGCTACAAAACTCCTTTCCACAGTAGGCACCCAACAGAAACTCAGCTGAAGAACAGTCTTAGTGCTGGGGACATGCTGGAGTTTTGCCCTCGCAACGTCTCTTCCCTCTGAAAGTATAGAAAAACCCTAAAGGCTAAGTAACTACCAGAATATTTCAAAGGTTTTTGTCCTTTTCTGTCACCATTTTTACAATGTTCCATCCTATGTGTGCGTTACACTGATAGGTTATAAATCAATGCAAATTTAGCATATGTTAAGAAGGACAGAACAGGTTTATCAAGGCCACTGAGTTTCATATCTATATTTGACAAACTGCATAACAACATTTTCTTTCATATATTAATATATTATGTATCAAATTTAAACAAAAAACTTAACAAAACAAAAAAGCCCCCACATTTACAAGCATGATTTATTCTTTTTTCATAGGTGTCTTTGTATTAATCTAGTCAGACTAGTGCTCTGACAGACCCATCTGGAACTACTTCAGGTGTCTTGAAAAATAGGAATCAAGCACTTCTGAGTGATTTTCAGAAAGTACAGCTAGGCCCAAAATAGTTGTAGGAGTTGCCTGAGGTAAGGTGGAGAGGCAAAGTATCTTGCAACAACATGAAGTAGCTGTTGTAGAGGGCAGTGAAAATGATACATGTGTGCAAAAGGAGTACCTCATTTGATGTGTGCAGAAATACTGATTCCACATGTTGTTCAAAAGCAAGCATGACATGAAGTACACACAGAGCATTCGGCTGTTTGTTGAATCAAGACCCTCTACTATCAGATTAAAAATAGCATTTTTCTGTCCGAATACTGCTTCTTTGATCCCTATTTGCACGACAAACTCATAGAAATAAAAACTCCCTCTATTTATATCCTAGAGGCTGACATCATACAATTTTAATTTGACTGTTTCTGAATGGGGGCAGACCAGATTATTGTGCAAAGGTGTTTATGTCTCCCAGTTCCCTATCTCATATGACTGAAGCACTCAGTTCAGAATAGCATGATGGAGAAAGGGCAGATTGAATAGATGATTCAGGGGGTGAGATGAGGACAAATGTATGCTTGGATTAGGGTGCTTAGGTTAACTCTTATGAAGCTTTCAAAAATAGTTAACTTTTTTCTTGTTTTCAAACTCACCTTGTTTTCCTGAGCATGAATGAATCACTGGCAAATTTGTTTGCAGCTACTTCAATAGTTAGCAATAATAATTCATTATATTAATTCCACCCACTTGCTAGTTTTTCTCAAAGATGTCAGACAGTTTAGTTGAACACATGCTATATATCTGTTGATTTGGTTAATTAAAAAATATTTAGTATATCCTGTACCAGAACAATGTGGAAAACACAGCTTTGACTCAGCAGAGGCTTTAGTAGTAGCTATCTCCATATGGTTACTCATGACAGGTTTTAATCTGCTTGGTCATGAAATATTCATGGTCATACATAAGAATAAATGTCACTGCTTTGACAGCTTCTTATGATATCTAGGACACTACCTGTGAATTGTCTGAGCAAGTATTTACCTACACACACTTAAGTAACGTTTCTGCCTATGGTAATGTGCTAAGCAGCTTTGTGTCCGGCGCTATCCTGCCCTTTCCTGTAGCAAAAATCCTCTTGAATGGGGTTATGATTGTTGGTGTTCACTGGATCTCATCAGTGATTTTTGGAAAACCAAGGGTAATACTTATTTGTAAATTGGGATTTGACATTTGAGCCTTGAAAAAAGCTTGGTTTATATTCAACATCTTATACTTAAATGTAAATTTAGCACAACACAAACCTCTTTCTTGCTTTAGAGGCAAAGTCAATTTCACAGGCCTCATATGCTTTAAGTAAAGAGAGCAAGGTTGAAAGTTTCTTGAAAAAAAAATATGAAAAAAGCTGCATAGGTGTCAGAAATTTCATTAATTCTTGATGATGCCTTTCATTGAATTTTATACGCAATATGAAAATTGCATGTTTTCATCCAGATGTAAATAGCACACTCAGTAGGCAGTAAAGTTTCACTTAGGGAGCATGGAGGTCTGCAGTGAGCCGCTTAGCAATAGTGGGCCAGTTCCCAGCTGGAATAAGCTGGGATAACCCCTAGTGGGCTTTACATCTACTGCATTTGTTCTAGTGATTATACAGCTCCCAGCATTTTCACAGATAAGAGTCAGCGAGAGGGCATGAGGGTAAATAGACCTTTGGCCCAATGTAGTGCAGCTATTTTTAAGTGAATGGTAAACTTCCTACTATTGTATCAATAACAAACTATTATTGTTGTTATAATTAATGTAGGATCCTAGGTAGACAAAGCCTAGGCACACATTCTGCTTTATAGGTCAGCTTCTGCCGGGTATCACAACAGCACTGCGACTGGGCTTAAGCAAGTACAGCACAGATTTCCCCTGCACATGTATCATGGGAGCTGTACTTGTGGCAGCCTCACCCTTTACAGTACCAGTTATTGGTGAGACCCCTCTGGTACCTTGTTGTTGATGCTGGAAATTATCTGGTGCTCTTCTTGTGGGTTCCATATGAATCTGCTGTGGGTGCAGCACATGCCAGATACAGTGGAACATGACAGAGAGTTTGCATCTTTCCCAGCCCGGGCATTTGAAGGTGTAACACCCATTTGAAACCTCTGTGTGAGCAACACAAAATGATGGATCACATCTTCCTTCTGGCCATCAGCTGCTAAGACATGCATCAGAACAGGACTCCATGCTTCTAAATTGAGTTTGTTAATACATCAGCTGACTGAAAGCCTGTGTTTGCAAACGTGTAGGAGTGGTCTGCTTAAACAGAGACTATCAGAAATCTTATATCAACATGGGATGTATTAATTTTTTGATGTCTCTTATTTCATCCAGAGACACTGTAATACTTGACCTAGTTCTCAGCTTCAGAAGGTGAGGCTACGGTTCCACTTTATATCTCAGCCAATTTATTGATGAGTTTGAAGTTACACAGTTATCAAGATTATCAACATAAAAAATAGAGAAATAGAAAAATAAATAAAAGTACGAAAGGAATGATAAGTTCAAGCTGACTGGTCAGCAGCATTACATTTCCATTGTGAATATGCAAAATAATTAATAAAAAGAAAAGTAGATTTCTAATACCAACCACAGATTATTTTTTTAATTAGAATCGTAGAATCATAGAATAATAGAATAGTTAGGGTTGGAAAGGACCTCAAAATCATCTAGTTCCAACCCCCCCTGCCACTGGCAGGGACGCCTCACACTAACCATGCCACCCAAGGCTATGTCTGACCCGGCTTTGAACACTGCCAGGGATGGAGCATTCACAGCTTCCCTGGGCATCCCATTCCGCTGCCTCACCACCCTTACAGTAAAGAATTTCATAATTAATTCATTATGTTAATTCGTTGGCTACAGTTATTCCTTTTCTGACAGTGAAGAATAGGCAAGCACTCACTAAATTTTAGAGTATAATAGCACCCTGTCACAAGTCTTCTATATTTCCTGTCTTTCTCCTGAAAAGAGAATAATTTGTGCAGGACATTCTAGCAGACAGAAAATAAATGAGATTTTATGCATCTATCTCATGCTAGACCTACCAAGATCTGAACCACAGTGATCTAGTTCTTATGTTAGTGTCTCAGTTGGTAACATCACAGATATATCACTCTGTGTTTTTATGAAATTTTTTTAATGTTATGAAGGAATTTGCACCTTTTTGTTTAACCATTTTTATGTTCTCCTTCATTGCTTCCTAAAGTACCAAAAACTTAGGAGAAACTTCACTTCCTGATCTTGACCAGTGTTAGTTAAAGCACTGTAAATGGATAAGGAAAAAATGATTTTCAGGCTGGCTCTGCACAATGTTTTTTCATGAAAGCATTTTTTTTCCAAGCATCAAGGTCATACTTCTAAAGAAACAGTTTTATTCCCAGTAAGAAATCAAACACTGAAGAGCTTGTTGACTGAAAACTTATGAGAATTAATCAAATGGATTATTGGATGGGCTGAAATCAAGAACAAACTGGTTTTGACTCAAAGTCCAATCCTTTCTGGTCACGCTAGTTAATTGTTAGTCATTTTTAAACTAAGGATATGCTCCAGGTTATTTATAGCAGCCAATGAAAGATTAGTTAAATACAGAGATATTTGTGGGGCAATGTATTAACCTAGGCTATCAGCATGCCATTAGAAAAGCTTTAGTTACTGCAAAACATAATAGAATCATAGGAACATTTAGGTTGGAAAAGACCTTTAAGATTGCTGAGTCTGATTGTAAAAGTAACACTGCCAAGTCTAATGCAAGATGGTTTCTTAAAAAGCTTGGAAATGTGAAACACTTCATTGATAAACTAAACATGAAAATTATGACTAAAACAAAATAATCATGCATAAAAGGCTACTTAAACATTAGTCACATAGGATAGAAGAAAATATTTATGTGCCCAGCTCTATTCCTAGCTAAATAAACATTGTAATCTCTTGTGTGGATTTGTATAAACAAAAATTTTGTAGCAAAAATGCCAAATTGTGTAGCGGAATTGTTTTTTTCTTAATCTTAAGTGCTTCAATTGTAAAAAAATAATACATAGTACATGGAAATTAGGCTAAGGAAATAGCAAAGAGACAAAGGGAAAAATCCCCTGAGTGAATATGTGCTAGAGAAATATTTATTTTAAAATAGGTCACCTTTGCATCAATTCATTGGTAAATGTTGCCATTATTATGTGCTACTATAGTGCCTAAGAATATCAACTCAGAACTGAAGTACACAGGCAGCTTTTCAGAAACACAATAAAAAATCCTTTCCCTTCTTCAGGGTTCTTACTATCCTTCTGTCAGATAACACGAAAGGTAAATCAACAACTAGGATGGGAATAAAAGAATCATAGAATAGAATGAGATGATGATATCAAGAGTTTAAAAGAAAAGGGGTGTTTCAGTGCTCACTTCTTTAGTATTAATACGTTTCAAGTGTAGTTCTGTTCATGTTTGGTTGGTAATACTCAGAAGGAACATAACCAATGTTTTCTGCTGCCACATCTTCATTCTATAATCCTGTACAAAGTTATTAAATTTCCCTTCTAATCATCATAGTGACTTTTTTAAAAAATTTTGAATATCATATTAGAAATAAGTGTTGACAGAAATAAGCTTTTTGAAGAGGTTCCTGTCTGACAGCTGAAAAGTATGGCATCACAGAGTGTGTCCAGCTGCTGGCCCACAAAGGGTGAGAATAGAACTTTATTGGATAGCTTCCAAACTAGCAAGGCACCGGATAATACTTTAAAAACTGTCACACAGTAACTAAGGATCTAATCTTTGAAATCATGAATATACATCCTCATCATGACAAAACATAGATAAGAAGTATTTTAACCTGATGTGTAGAGGTATTTTAACCTGATATGCCTGTGCCTAGTACACAATAGAAGAAAACAGTCTTTCTGTTGCCATTCTCTTTGAACCTAACATGTGCATATGTGCTTCCAGTGGCCTAATCTGAACTGATCAATTTTTCCCTCCCCAGGTAACTGTGAGACAAGTCACATATTTTGTCCAGACACTTAAGATTTTACACCTTTATAAAACATTACTTGGTCAAAGATCAATTGAAAGCTAATTAAAAAGTGTCAGCATCCACCTTGTTAACAGATCCCTATTACAACCAGGAGAAAATGCTGCTTTTACTTTAGCCAAAACAACATGGCTTCTTGGAGTGGTCTATCACAGTAGCCCACTAACTGGGCATGACTAAGAAATTCACTTTAGAAACAGAGTAGATTAGATCCTTTATCAAAGGAGTGTAAGGCAATGATTGTACCAATTAAGGAACAAGAACACAACATTGTTGAGGTTTGAAGAGGAGAGATGTCCCTTGATTCCAAATACTTCTCACCCTCTCCATAAGGACACATGAGTATGAGGAGGTAAATAATAATCATTGTCTCTGTTTCCTCTAGCCATTATCTGGTGAGGTTTGAGTAACCTCATGGGGTGCAGAAGCTCTTCTGAGGTAGGTGGTGGGTAACCCTTGCAAGGCTCATTAGAGAAATGGCCCTGTGACATCCGACGGATTTGAAACTTCACTGTGCTGCTTCATCTGTCCCCTCATTCTTCCTCATAGCAGGGAGAGCTGGATTCATCATCAGGATGATTCATACTCTTACTGTCAGTGGATTTATTGCATGGCAAAAGTTCACTTAGGTGCCTGAGTGAGAAAATTAAATATTTCAGGGAGATTTCTCTTCTTAACATCAATACCAGTGAGGTCATCACCCACCTCTTTGGATGGATTTCTGAAATCTTGTTCTTGTTTTCCTGTATGTTGTAATTTATGATTCTGTACTGTGCATGTTTTGAGACTATAAGCTACATTAATAATAATCTATTCAGAAGTTACTGAGCACTGAAAACAAACTGGAACAAAAATAAATACTTTGCAATTTAACTGAAGTCATCTCTGAAATACTGTGGACCAAAGGCTGTTTAGATTAGGAACACGGGACAATCATGCTGGGTTCTACTGCAACTTTGGGGAACAGAGATAAAATGACAATTGTATGGTTACCAGATTACTCTGAACACTTGTAACACCTTGGCTAGTAGATGATAATAATTTCAATTATACAAAGTATTGAAAACAGTATTTATAATAGTGTGAAAGTAAGACTCTCTTTGGGGTTTTATTATTATTGAGTTTTTTGACAGTTGACAAAGGATGTCTGACATAGTCTTCATAACTTCTGGTCCAGTAAGAGAAGAATATTTCATTAGGATGCATCTTGAATACCAAAGAATAGAGAGTCTGGACCTACCTAGAGTGCATTTGAATCCTAACAGTGGAAACTTGTCAAAGCAAGTTTTATGAACAGATGTCACACATTTGGGCCCCATCCAAAGGCAGACATTTTGCAAGTGATTTGAGTGCATGAAAGCCTGAGAATTAAAATGGAACCTGATATACTAGGTTTTCTGCATCATTTATTGCAGAGGTGTCTAATAATATAATAATGATCTTGTTTCCTATTCCACTGTATATAATGGGTGGTATAAGGTGTTAGCCATGTATGTTCTGCAAAGAGAAATACATTTCTAATATTAAAAAAGGTTTTCATGCACTTCCAAATTTAACCAGTTCTCAAAGCTTTAATTGTAATATCAAGTCAATCAGTAATAGAGGAGGATGGCAGGTGTAAAGAATTAGATGTCTGAAAGAAAAGGAATCAGAATTATTAAGAAGAAGAATCCTCTAATGATTCTACTTGCCATTCTGCAGGAAGAGAGCATCTGGATACTTGCAGAAATAAACCATATGGTAATGTATTTGCAATATAGTGAGATACATATTCTCTTAAATATGTTGAAAAATATGGCAGCTAATGTACACTTTTTTAATGTCTATAAATATTTATCAATAAAATATATTGAAACATACTTGTCAAGTGTACGTTTTCTCTTTGAAAAGGGAATTCATAATGTGAAATGCTTAGTAATCTTACTAGATGACTCAGAGGAACAAGTTTTCTGAGAAGAATGATAAGTGTTTGACTTCTGCTGACTTCAACAAGAGATGGATTTTCATTTTAAAAGTACAGGTGTAATACTGCATTGTTTCTGTAACTCGCATTGAAAAATATCATCAGTTAGCAACCCTTATGCTGATACTCTTGATTAGATCACAAACTACAGTAACCATCCAGACATACAAAAAGGGTCTTTTCAAATATCTTTGCAGAGTGCAAAATTTCTTCCTTATGCATTCAAGACTATGGTCCTCCCAATCAGTTCATATTGATACATCCCTTTTCTGCTGGGAAGCAGCCAGGTTATCTTCATACCTACAAAAAATAGAGAAGTTGAAAGATGAAAGGAGGGTGGAGGGGTGATTATTTACCAATTTGCTGCTGTAGTGGGGAAGTCTTTGTCTGCAGGATACTGACTGTCACTGTGATTTTTAGATGAAGCTAAAGTTAATGCATCCATCCTTGATCTCTGTAGAGATTGTTTAGAAATAAATGTCTCCTTCTTTTCACTTATAACAAACTAAGTAAATGTGTTCCTCTGTTTGTGGTTTCCTGAGGCTGAATGTAAGAAAAAGATTGCCAGATTTTCTTGTCCCACCTCAAAATAATAATCTTAAAGACATTCTAAGATAATTCCTCCTTACTTCCTCTTTCTGTCAAGGTAGGAGACATTCAAATCAGATAAACATCAAGTTTTATTAAACTCTTCTGATTCTCATGATCCAATTTGAATTTCTGAAATTAAGGTGTCTGTATCTGAGGTGTTCATCACAACTTACTCAGTAAACAGTGGGAAAACAGGGACTATTAACTCTTTATTCCTTTCTAAGGTACCTAGACATCTAACAGTACCCAGATGTACTACTTTTCATTCACTGGATTCTGTCACTTTTCATGTCTAAGACTGATAATAGCATGATCAGTATGTAAATCAATAAAACTGGTACATCTACAAGTTAGGCATCTTGGACCAGGAAGAGCCAGAGGAAAATCCACTAGGAAATATGTATTTCTTTTGTTTAAGCTATAGAAAAAAGAGAACTAGTTAAAATTAATCCAAGGATTAAAAACACTTTCATGAAAAATAGTTTGTCCATTGTTTATTCCAGTTAGACTCATCATCCACTATGGCAATTGGTGCAGACATGGTTTTGTTAATTGCCTCCTCCATTCTGCTTTAATATGGAGGGAGGGATATGCACAAACAAATCATAACTGACTTGCTTTCTATTGCTAGATGTGAAAGAGACATTTCTGCATCCAAGAGCTGTAGATGATAGACTCCACATAGCAATGGAAGACACTGGGAAATATCCCTAAAGAGAAGAACGAAATTTATTAAGCTTTTATGAAAACTTTCAGTGTTCGTGTTGGTTTTGGCTGGGATAGTGTTAATTTTCTTTGTAGTAGCTCAGGCGCAGCGCTGCATTTGGATTTGTGGCCAAAACAGTGTTGATATTTCAGTTGTTGATATTTTAGCTGTTGCTGATCAGTGCAACACTGTTTCTCACCTTGCCCTACCAGTGAGCAGGGTGGGGGTGCCCAAGAAGTTAGGAGACGACCCAGGTGGGACATCTGACCCAAACTGACTGAGAGGTATCCCATGTTATATGATATTATGTTCAGCAATAAAACCTAGGGGAAAGAGGGAGGAAGTGTGTGAGATTTGGAGGGATGTAATTTGTCTTCCCAAGTCACCATTACACATGATGGAAGCCCTGTTTTCCTGAAGATGGCTGACCACCTACCTGATGATGGGCAGTAAGTAGTGAATGCATTCCTTGTTTTCCTTTGCTTTTGCATGCAGCTTTTGGTTTTAAACCATCCTTATCTCAACCACGAGTTTTCCCACTTTTATCCTCCCTATTCTCTCCCCTATCTTACTGCAGAGTAGTGAGCAAGCGGCTGTGTGGGGCTAAGCTGCCTGCTAAGGTTAACATACAACAGTGGTTTATCAATCAGACCATTTTGGACTGTGGTTTGATTATGTACAGAATTCCTAAATAATTTTTATTTTATTTAATGAAAATAGTTCCCTTGGGAACTACATTGTACTCTGTAATTATACAAAGTGTATGTATAATATATATTATAAACATATTACTATAATATACATAACATATATAATAGTGTATATATATTATGAAGAAACTATCTATAATTTTAGAAATTATGAAAATTACATACAAAATTATTGTTGATGTTCAGTAATTAATTTTGAGTTTTATTATATTGACAGGTTCAATTTTCAAATATAATTGATTTATCTTGTTAAAGACAGATTTTTATTTTAAAGCCATAAGAAATTTGAAAAATGTGTCCAAAGCCAATACAATATACTAATTGATCTCACTTTTATGCCCCTTAAAATACTTAAAGAAAAGGTTGGTTGGAGAAAAAAAAATCACTTCCTGCCTAGAACCACATGTCCCCATTTAAAAAGTTTCTGAATTTCTGAATTAATCATATAACCTTTTAGAAGCAATCATAGAAATGCTGACACACCTTCAGTGAATCAAGTGTACAAACCCTAGGAGACTTTTTCTGCTTTTCTCAGGAGTGGCCTTTGTTTCCTGATGTGTCACTGTTGGCTGGTAGTCACAGCTGTCTTGTAGGGACATAATGTATAGGAACCCCATCACAGAGCTGCACCGGTGTCTGTGCAAACACAGTATGAAGGGACTAGTTCTACCTGGAAAAGGAATCGTATGTGAGATCTAGAAAGCAGTTTGAGAAATGCATAGCAATAGCTGACAGTGTCTATTGCTAACTGACATAAAAGACACTGTTATTCCCTGTTCTGCATCGGATGCTTTCAGGTGACAGACTCTACATAGCACTGGGAGCCAGAAGGAAATATTTGTAACAAGTAGGAGAAAGGAAAAAGTAGGAGAAAGCATGGCCAAAGAACTGGATTGTGAAGGTGCCATGTCCAGCCGTGTTCTAAGTGAATAACACCAAGATCAGGTTCCATTTGTCAAGGCAAAGAAAAGCAGATTTCCATAACTGGAAAGTGAGCTGGCAGAGTGCACACAAATTTCAGTTTTGTGGATGGCTAGAAAAGAGTATATTTCGGGCTAGAAATATGTTGCAATCACTAGTAGGGCAATGCAATTTTGTTTGTTGGAAAGGTACATTGCAGGTTAAACCAGCTACACTGCAAAAAGCTCACTGAAGTGCAAATAGTAACCTGTTATGGCAGCACAGTTATCAGCATGCGCAGACTACCCAAGTATTTGCTTGCATTTGCTTTACATGACACCTTGCACTGGACTCAGCTACTGTAAGGGGAAAATTTGGATCTTGATGTTGGGCTAAAGGAATCAAAATAAAATCAAGAAAAGATTCTGCCATTGGTATTTTCTGAATCTGTTTCCTTATCTTTTCAAAGCCAAGACTGGGAATTCTACTACATCTGTACTGCAAGCTATCTGCTTAGCAATGAAAAGATACAGTGAAACACCTGCTGATATTAGGCAAGTGGGTATCTTGAAAGAAAACTTTAATTTTTTTTCTTTTTGAGTAGTGTAACAGACATTGCAATAAAAATATATATATATATATATATAAAGCTGTTTGTACTCCAACTGTATCTGAAGGATGCAGATTGCATCTGTGGAAAGAGATGGAGAGTACAGCGTAGAACCA
>JAOEHX010064338.1:1005-18066 GCA_025448015.1 Bolborhynchus lineola | reverse complement strand
CCCGGAGCGAGGGGAAACACAGCCCCAGGACCCTCAGTTGGGAGCTGAGAGAGCCACGGAGGGAGCCCCCGGGCCCGCAGCTCCGCCGAGGCGAGCGCGGCCTCAGAGGGGGCGGCGCCGGGCGGGAGGGACGGCCCTGCCCGGAGCGGGTAAAACGCGGCCCGGGGCCGCGGGAGCGGGGTTTGAGGAAGTGTTTGGGAAGCGCAGTCCCGTGTCACAAACGCCTTTAGGGGAAGCCCTGCGGCGCGGGGAGCGCGGCTGGACGGGAGCGAGGTCGTTGTTCCGCCGCAGGGCGCGGTGATGGGGCGTTCATCGCAGCCGGGCTTGGGAACCGAGGCGCTCCGTGCAGCCGGGACGAGGCTGCGACCTCAGGTCGGTAATTCGACATAGTCCTACGAAAGTATTTAGATACGGAGTTAAAGTCATCCGAGTGTGTGCGGAGCTGTTTCAGGCAGCTAAGTCAGGCAAATGACTTCAACCATGCGATGTAGATGCTTTGTTAGGCATCGTTTCAGGGCCTCCCATGGCAGCCGAGGCAAGAAGTGATTCCCTGTTGGCTTCTGGTGTAGCTCTGCTGATGTTGGAAAGATCTATTTTAGAGGTATTGGAGCCCTTTTCTTTGGGGAGGAAGTTCTGAGTGGTCTCTTTAAGGTGTTTTAGTCTGTTTTCATGACTTTTCTGTCTTTAAATATAGTACCATTGCACTTGAATATCAAATCTCAAGGCAACAGGCCAGCACGTCATGAGCAAATCTTGCTAGGTTCTCATTCACAGCAAAGCACTCCTAAACTCAGTGTCATTTTATCTCATGGACAGACTAAATACCTAATAAACAATTTAAAGTATGAAAGCAAAGGAAGACAATTCCATAGCATGTTTATGTGCTTTTCAAGTGTTAGTTATTTCCTTGCTTATTATTGAAAATTTCGTTATTAAATAGTGACTGAGACATTTGTAATGATAGATACAGGCCTGTCTTTTACCAGTTGAGAGTGTGATGCTGATACAGTTGGCTTAAGGAAAGTGATTGCTTTTATCTGGGCTTTCTTTAAAGTCACTGAATGCATTTATTGCCTTTAGATGATTTTTGAGAGCTCCCAATGTTTAGAGATGTAAGAAGAGGGTAATTTGTTACTATTATTAACATTTATATGTATATATATATGTGACCATACGTGTGTGTGCATATACATATGTATATATAAATCTTCTTTTGTTCCAAGTATCACAGAGTCATTAAGTTCTGCTGGGGCTGTTGTTCTTCATGTCCAGCATCAAGTGTGCAATGTCAAACATACGTCTCTACCTCTTGTACCATATGGCGAGGACAGGAGCACGTTTGTCTTTTTTCAAGCTTACAAATGTTTCTGTTGACTTCCTTGTCAGGAGGATTCACTTTCTGAGATGGGTAAATCGGTGTTAACACTAAAACTGAGCTGGTGTGGTTGAGGTTTTCAGTATGACAATGAAACCAGGCTTTTTGTGAAACTTGAAACTGAAAATGGAATGCAGCTGTGTCCAAGCAGCTTTTTCCATCACCTTGGGCTGAGTTACCTGGGACAAACCATGACCTTCCAGCAGCTGAAGCAGGCTGGGGTTAGGCTGGCAAATACCTAAGAACTGTGATGCTCACTTAGACTTAATGTTATTGGCGAGCCCCCAGAGTTAAATGTCAGTTGTGTGATAGTGTAACAAGGTGAATTTCAGCATGATGGTTTAAATCTCATCAAGTACATAAGCACTGCCCTATGCATCTTTGCTTCATTGATTGGAGACTTTATTACAGGAACTTATTTGTTAAATAACTGTTGAGTAAGTTTGAGACCAGGTGAAGTACATTGCCACCAAGACCCAAATGAGAAAGATGGAATGGTAGCTTCCTTAAGGAGGGCAAAATACTGTTGACTAAAATATGAACCTTCTATGTGGAGTGCAGAATGGATTGTGGGGTTTGTTGTTGCTTTTTCCTGGGACAATTTGTTAGCAAGTGCTGGTTTTCAGTGTCACGACAGGCACATTTGTGGCTTAATAATGTGCTTTCTGGCTTGTATTTGCTTGCTATGACTGCAGGACAATTGTCAAAACCAGTATTAACTTGCTTTAGCCAATGAAGAGAAAAAGAGCAATCTGTTTGCATGAAGACATGAACAACCTGATCTGAACTTGGCTTGGACCCCATTTTGAGCAGGGGGTTGGACTAGTGTTGTGGTTTGGCCCAGCTGGTAACTCAGAACCACACAGCCGCTCGCTCCCGGAGGGATGGGAAGGAGAATGGAAAGAATGTGAACCCCATAGGTTGAGGTAAGGACAGTTTGGTAACCAAGGTATAGCACAAACTACTGCTGCTACCACCACTAATAATAATGGTAAGGGAAATAACAAGGAGAGACAATGCAGTTGCTCACCACCTTCTGACCGGTAGCCAGCTGGACCCAAGCAGCGATCTGGGCCTTTCAGGTAGCTCCCCCCAGTTTCTATACTGGGCATGACATGCTGTGATATGGAATACCCTTTTGGCTAGTTCAGATCTGGTCCCCGTCTCTGCTTCCTCCCAGTTTACTGTGCTCCTCCTCACTGGCAGAGCATGAGACCGATAAGTCCTTGACTGGAGTAAGCATTACTTAGCAACAACTAAAACACTGGTGTGTTATCAGTGTTCTCAGACTAAAGCTCAAACACAGCGCTTCACCAGCTGCTGGGAAGGAGAAAAAGTAAGTTCCAGCTGAAGCCAGGACAAGAAGAGACATCCTGAGGTGTCTCTTCAGCCTGAACGATCTTATGATTACTGAAAGATATCATGCACTTGTGAGCTAATGGGAGCTGTTCTGTAAGTCATGAAAGGGGGCTGTTTAGACTGTTTAATCCAGGCTATATAGTTGAAGTCTTTGCTTTGGGTTGGAGTTCTGAATCTCTCTTTTTCTTTGCAAAAAAGGATGTCAGTGTTCTCTCTGTGTGACAGAAGTGCTGATTGCTCCAGCTGTTTCCAACCTCTATGCTCTCCCTGGCTCCCCAAGCACCAGACTGTTTGTTTTCTTCAGCTTTATGGTATTTTAAAGAGCTTTCTCTAAACCTCATGCCTTTATGCATACAAAAGTGATTTGAAAGGCCTTCCTTTTGACCTGCTAAACACAGTGTCCCTCTGGGGTTTGCCGAAGACTCACAATTTATCTTGTTAATTTATGCTGTAATAGTTTCCAATCTACGCTATTTTAAGTTACCAGAACACTGCTGCTCACCTATTTTGTTTTTCTATAGGGTAATATCAGCAGATTGTGCCTCAGGAGAAATCTAGCTTTATTCTTGTTTTGCTACAGGGAAACTGAGTCTGAAGGGTGTTAAACTATGAGCTCAGCAAAGTCAGTGAAGGGCTTCAATTTTGATCTTCTCATTCCTGGTGTTGTGCTTTACCCATGTCTATTCTCAGTTTTTACTCCCACCTTTGTTTCCTGAACCTGTCTTTCCCTGAAGATTTGCATTCTGTGGCGTGCCAGAGTCTGTCAGCAAAATGTTGTCTTTACATAGTGTTTCAGCAGTTACATTACCTATTCCATTTGATGCCACAGGTTGAATGAGAATGTGTTCCTCCTGCTGGAGATTTCTAAGCAGGACTGAACTCCTGCTTTTATGAAATTGCCTTTTCTTAACCCAGAAATTCCAAACAGTGCTATGAAGACATTTCCCTGCTGAATAGGCACGGCTGAGAGCGTAGGCTTCTTTTGGAAACACCATAGTAGGAGTCTTTGACCATGACAGTGAGGTATCTGTAGAAGCAATTGAAAGCATCGTCTCTTGCCAGGGCCAGGGGAGGCACTGTCTGTTCTGCCTCTGTTCCCAATACCTTTTTGGGGGCCAGCATCTTCGGTGGCAACTGTGCTGGCCCAAAGTAGATACCTCGGTAGAGTGAGCTAAAGATGCAAGTACTTCAGGCATATTATAGCTCTGGGTGTTTCTTGGGTGGATTGAGTGCAGGAGGAGATGTCAACCAGCTGACGGATCCCTTGTTGTCTTTGGGCAGATGAGGTGTCTGAAGGTCTCTGCAGCTCAAACAGTGACTCAGGAGGAAGGCAAGCTACTTCCTTCTTGACCAAGACTGCTTCTTGAAAGGGGACCCCTGAGGAGGTGTCCGGCAGTGGACTTTGCATGTCCACCTGCCATGGACTTTTCAAGCCCTTGTGCCCCTGTGGTCTGAGTGTGCACCTTAGAGCCCCAGCCAGCATCCAGAACCATAGAGGGTCCAAAGCACCTCCACAAGCAGCTGAGGAGGTAGGCAGGGGCCTAACGTTTTAGGCAGCATTGAAGGGAAACACGCCTCCAGATTTTACTGTGAAATCCCTTCATCGTTTTAAGGAATGTAATAATCATTGCACAAAGATACCCACTAATCACACAACAAAAGGTAATTCTATGTGCTTATTTCAACCAGATTGTTCTGTTACAATGAACATGACATTGACGAACACGTATGGATCTGAGAAGTGTTTATTATAGATTCTTTAATATTTGCCACTGATGGCACTGCACCATTACAGTGGACTTTCAGTTTTGACCCCTGCCTCCCCCCAGTGCTGCAAATCACTGTTGTCTCAAGAGTTTATATATGACTTCCTGACATCACATGGGGTTCACTACACTGTCAAGTGAAAGGAGGATTCCTGCTGCTTCTCAGTGCCTATAGCATTGAGCTGTATGACTGCACTCATGGGTAACAACAGAGTGGTAATTTACTGGGAATGAAATGTTACTGCTATAAAAGAAATATAAATTATAAAAATTAGATTGCTCTGTCAAGAAATCCTGAGATTGAGGCACTTATTTGAATATATATATATATATGTATGCAGACCTAATGGGTGCAAGGCTGTAAATGCAGAGGAGAAGGAATGATCACAGCAGTAGGTTTCTGTAGTTATCAATTTGTAAAAATCAAAAAGGCAAGGCGTTTTTAAAGAGAAAAGCAGGATATCATTAACAGGAGAGTAAGTTTTCAGACAAGGTAAATGAGAGATACATGGTGTTACTTACCAGCTAAAAGAAAGGTGCTTATGTTCTAAACTTCAAGCTCCTCCAAAGTAGCTTGGACAGATTTACAGCATCTCTGGCTGTCAGAAGGGCCCTCCCTACAGGTGAAGTCCGTCCTCTTCTTCACAGAGCAGATTTCATTGCTAGGTTCATCACCAGCTGCCAGGATGGAGTCAGGCTGCTCCGCTCCCTTGGGTTTCTTACTAGCCTGGCTCGGTTAGATCCATTTTTATTACTGCCTCTTGCAGTTCTGAGGAACACAAGCAAAGGCATCTGCTTTAAAGAACCTTAAACAAATCCTTCTCTTCGATGGTTTTATTTGTGCATGGTTTCAGCACAATGATTTTCCAAACAGAAGTTGGAAGTATAAAACCCCACGTACTAACTAACACAACCCAAAGTTTTAATGCATGTAAGGCTGAAGCAGAAAAAGGCCATTTTATGTTAAGCCACGAGACAAATGAGGCAAAGAACTGCTACCCCACGAGCAGTCAGTGGCACTTTTCCATCATAAGCAGTTCCACCAGTAACAAATGACAAGTTTGCAATCCCCATGCCAAAAAGGAATGTATGCCACAAAAGCCCATGTATCATATCTTTATTGCAGTGCAAGCAAGAGTATGTTGGGGCTCCTCTTGGCTTTTCAGTGTCCTTTGGAGGAAATAAGCATATTATGAAGTATTGTATTCTGTTAACTTGCTCCTCAAAAATGTATTATGTTAGAGTGAAAGCAATCAGTACAAGCACCCACAGGAAATTACTCCATCATGAGGAGTACTGTGGTTACCTTCAGAGTGAGCATGAAGCACTCGGTAAAACATGAGCATCAGTAGGGACATGTACAATAGTAGGAATGTGGGGATGTCTTGTGAGCTGGCCAGAAAGCTCTTGGCATTTTTAATTGTGGATTTCATAGTGGTGGGATGTGTTATCCTTTTATCTACATTTATTGATTGCAAAGCTGCTTGTCAGAAGTTCTGGTACACATACAACCAACTCACTGTGATGTGAAATGCTTTGGAAATTCTTCTCCAGACTCACAGAAATGCATAAGAGAAAAGTTAGGAGTTCTTGAAAATTCATTGCTTTGTGTGTGTATATTTATGTATTTTTGTGTGTGTGTAAATATACCTCTTTCTCATGCATGTGAAAACAATGTGCTTCATATGTGTGTATGAGGACCTAAGTCACAGAATCCCAGACTGGTTTGGGTTGGAAAGGACCTTAAAGCTCATCCAGTTCCAACCCCCTGCCACAGAGAGAGACACCTTCCACTGGAGCAGGTTGTTCCAAGCCCCCGTGTCCAACCTGGCCTTGAGCACTGCCAGGGATGGGGCAGCCACAGCTTCTCTGGGCACCCTGTGCCAGCGCCTCAGCACCCTCACAGGGAAGAACTTCTCCCTTATATCCAACCTGAACTTCCCCTGTTTCAGTTTGAACCCATCACCCCTTGTCCTATCGCTACAGTCCCTGATGGAGATGCCTAAATGATGCCTGAAAGGTTCAAAGAGCGTAAGTGGGCTTGCTGGCTGAACAGCAGCAAACCATTATTATGCTATTCAGGGTTGGAAATCTGGTCATAAATGTATCCACAGGTATCTGCGCTGCCTTGCTTTGTTCCTTCTGTGTTTCTCCATACAACTGTATGTTAGAAATGCTGGCCAGAGCTGGGTTGGACTCAGTTCTGGTTTGAGTGTAGAATAACACTGGTGTTTTTAAGAGGTATAATCAATAAATCACTCTAATATATTCAAATCCATAGTTCAGCTTTTCCCTTTCATTAATGTTAGGGAAAACTATGGTCAAGCTTCCCAGCCTGAATTTAAACGTGGGGGTAACACACAAAGAATCAGTTGTGTATATGGGCTGGAAAGCTGAGGGTATTTGTTCTCTATCTAGGCACTGGAATACTTGCATAATTACAGCTGTCAATAAATTCACTTCCCAGCAGCACATGAAGCAGAGAAGTCACTGTATTCCCCAGGAAGGAGGAAAGCTGAAGGCACATTTGCTGTCATAATGGTGCTTGGGTGCAGCGTGAGGCTCTGGCTCTCTTGGCCCCTGCAGTGAGGATTGTGCAAGCTGGCTGTGCAGGATTCACTCTGGGTCACTGCTGTCATGTCTGATGTGGCCTATGTCTGCCTTGTGTCTCCTTTGGAGGCGGCGAGCAGAAATGCACAGCCTTTTGTCTCAGGCTGTGTTTCCTTTTGGCTGATGTGTTGAATTTTAACCAAGCCCTCCGGCTCTTCCTCCAGGTTACTGTGAAGGGAGCGTTTGCTGCTTCGCTGTTGATGTGGAATTCTGAGGAATGGGATAGCAATAATTACAGTGTACAAATACACGCTGCCCAGCGTGCCTTGTGGGGCACCTCCTTATTCTCAGTCGACAAAAAGTGAACCTCTGATCACAGCTGAGTGCACTTAATGCAGTTATGTCTCTTCCTCAGGAGAGGTTTCCATGTGGCATTTGCAGCTTAGAGAGAGAAGAGAAAATCACTGCAAAGGCTCCTGCTGCATCCTGGTTTTTTGCTTTGCATCCACAAAGGTTTGAAAGTAATTCATGAGGTGAAATGATGTGCAAGTTAATTTCTAGTGTCTCTGTGCTCTTCTGCATTAGGCCACGGAAAAATAACGTTGCATGTATGTGCCTGTGTTCTTATATGTGCATGGTGCTTTAAAGAAAGAGGCAGAAATGGCATGGAAAGGTATGGATCTTAATGCACAGACCTTTTACACTATGTGGTAGTATCATCAATACTTTTCTATTGCTCCAGTATGTAGAAACCATGCAGGCTGGAAGTGTGCTGTGTTGGGAGCAGAACAAAAAGTCCCTGCCCCAAAGAAATTCAAGTCTTATTCTAGTGGGATCTGCTTGCTTGAAAATCCCAGCCTGGGTTTTCCAGCTCTGCCTGCCTGAGGGAAGGGGAGGATGTGGCTGGCCTGGGGGGCTGCTTTTGACACCAAGGAGGGGATGTGGCTGTTATACTTGGTGCACCGGGAGAGGAGGAGGTGGTTTGGGACCTGCGAGGAAGGTGACAGTAATCTCATGGTAGTGAAGGCATGTGAAAATTAGCATCGTGGCTAATGGTCAGGACTGCTGGTCCAAGCTATGGAAGCTCATTAAAATGAGAGGTAGTATCTCCTGAAAAAGAAAGCTTCTTTCAGCCACCGGCTGTTAACCTGTACTGTGCATCTTAGTCCCTTGCTATGCCTTGCAAAGACTAGATTTCTTTAAAATCCCACTTCATCCTTCTTGTCTCTGCCATATGTCTGTCCTAAACTGGTCTGTGAAGCCTGGACAAAGAGGTGCATCTCCACCATCACCAGCAGTTGAGGCTGATTCGCACCATGGCAGGATCTGCAGGGGCACAGGAGGCAGATTGGAGGTTGCCCTTTAGCAGTATGCAGGTTTCCCCCAGTGCTGACTGTATTCAGGCCTTTATCCCGATGCTGAGCTCAGGGCTAAGCTCAGGTCTGCTCATGATTAAATGTCCAAGGTCATGCACAGTAAAAGCAAGCAGTGCAGATCTTGGAACACAGTGTTAATTGTGCATGGAGACAAAGTCATTGAAGAAAAAAGTGCAATGAATTAAACCTTAGCTCCTCAGAGCAGCTTTCAATGTCTGAAGGGGGCTGTGAGGATGCTGAAGAGGGACTCTTCAGCATCAGAACCATTCCATGATTCTGTGCTTCAGATGATTCCATGATTCGGTGATTCTATGCATGGGGACAGAATCACTGAAGAAAACAACATAATGAATTAAACCTTAGCTCCTGATGGCCTGTGGTGAGCTCTCCCAGCTCTAGAGGCTTTGGGTGTGATGCTGCATAGGACTGGTGGCCCTTTCCATATGGAAGGGGACAGCACAGAAGTCACTCTCTCTGCATTATTTGACTTCCAGGCTTGGGTGGCTACAGACCCACCTCCTCTGTTTCTGGCTGTATTCAAGCAGATGGGATCCAAAATTCTTCTCTCTGTTGTTGCATGAGTACTCATAGAGTGCCAGTGTCCCCCTGTGTGCTTGGGATCAGTTGTACCTACAACCGAGTGGGAAATAACCATCATCTGCATCAGGTGGAAATGAATGGAAACTGAAAATAATAATAATAAAGAAGGCTATGAAAGCCTAGAAACACATTTGAGAAGCAGTGGTGTGGTTGATATGACACAGCAGTATGTACTGGCCGCATTAGCACCGTGCGTACAGCACTTGCTTTTGATAACCTGGCTCTCCTGGGGTTTTTCATAGGCCCATAAAGGATATAGACTTCTTGTTAGCTAACAAAACATGCTGTGTGGTTTGATCAGCTTCCTGGGAAGTGAACATCCCCAGAGATTTAATTTATGAGGAGAGTCATGGATTTAAACTAATTCTGTGATGACAACGGGCAGTTTTGGGTGGTCTCCCAACTTCCAGTTACATGGGATTGGTTTTGTCCCTCTTATACCAGAACTCCGTGCTGCCTCTCTGTGTCTTCCAGTGTGATGAAATTGATGCTTTTACCTACAGTGGAGTTTTTTGTTGTAGTTTGTGGGGTTTGTTCCTTTCTTTTTAATCAGCATTCTTGACCCCTGTTAGCAGAAGCCTCCACCTTCCTGCCCCACCGCTTTCAGTGTCGGTGTCCTGGGAAGAGGCTGCTGCCTTTGGCACGTCACCTGGATGCTGCATGGAACCTGGATCCTCCATTGGAACCCTGTGTTGAGAATCCCACTCCATCCTTAAACATCTGGCACCAGGTTATGGTTAACTGCTTTTTCAGCAGTTAAATCCCGAGTTGCCTGCCCCAGGAGACTCGGAAGAAGCAGAGAGCGCATCTGTTAACTTTTCTCTGGCTGTGTTGCTGCACCTTTATGGCAATCTGTTTCTTAATTGCACAATGCAGGATTGAACATCCACACACGCAGTGCAGGGGCCGTGGGGCCCAGGTAGGTGTGTCTATCCCTTTCCTTTTACCCTTTGTGTCAGAAACCACTCTTCGGTCTTGGATTTTGAGTGTTGCTTCTTGTAATCTGACTTCTGCTTCCAGAGAAAGTGTTAGAAGATAGGTTTTTATCGTAGAATGGGTGGGTTGGAAAGGACCTTAAGATGATCCCGTTCCAAATACCTGCCGTGGGCAGGGACACCTCATGCTAGATCATGTTGTGAGGGGGTTGGAACTGGATCATCTTAAGATCCTTTCCAACCCAACCCATTCTATGATTCTGCGGTTCTCTGATCTCTCTTGTGAAAAGCTATGGACTTTGCAGAGTTAAGATCCAGCGCATTGGGAGTCGCATTGTTCCATCGATCAGTGCAGAAAACTTTCTCCTTACTTTTAGCCTGAATTTGTCTGGATTAATCTTGCTGTCATTGAACAGGTTTTTTAAACTACCTGCTAGATTGGGTCACCTCTAAATATATGTGGGTTTTTCTTTAAGTGTAGGAAGATCCTTGCCAAATCAGGTCTAGGTAAAGTTCTGGATGCAGTTTGTAGATTGATCTAAATCCATCTAAAGCTGTAAGGTAGATTTATTAGATCACAGATTACTGTTTTCTGACCACTTACCAATTGGTAAAAGTTCTTTGAGATGTGGGAGGAAGAGGCAAACATCCTGTTTCAGAGTCTCCTTCACTGGCGTGCAATAGGAATGATTTCAGCTTGTTTCAGCTTGGGGTGTTCCTTCTCACCTGCCCCATCCCTGCCTTGGCTGGCTTTATTAGTGTATTATTTCCCACCTTCTTTGTAGCTTTGCTGGCCCATCCGAGTTAGGTGCTCGGTGATGGCATGGAGTGTGACTGAATTCCCCCCATACAAAGTGCAGTGTGGGGGAACATGGGGGGTTATCCATGGTGTTGGCAGCCTGAGCTGGGTACCTTTGAGGCAGTGAAGCAGCCTGGGTCCTTACAAGCACCTTGCAAGCCCTGGGTTTGCTTTTTAACATGATCTCTGTAGTTTTGCTAATGATGACCCAGTTAAAGTAGGTACCACGAAGAAACCAAACTACTATGTGAATCTTGTAACATCCTCACAGGAAAGGGATGCTTTGGCCCAAATTCCACTGTTAAACCGTGGCTTAAAACCAAAGTAGTTATGCAGGAGATGAAGATTTTACCCCACAGCTATCCTCACATCCTCTCTCATCCTTCTTCCTTATCCTATGACAACACAGGAGAGAATCATGTTGTTTTAGAGCCTGTGCTATGGAAAAGGCAGTGAGCTTTTCTATTCCCATGCCATGTGAAAGCAGCACCCTGCTCTTGTAGGAGGTAAGGGACAAACGCTGCTTTCACACTGTCAACTTCCTCAGTGCCACTTTGCCCAGGCAAACTCAGTGCTTTAAGCCAGGACTAAGTGGTAAATTGATGCAGGGGCCTATGGAGCAAGCTTGCAAATTAGGCTGCTTAAAAGGTCGTGCTTTACATGTTTGAAGATAATTGGACTATCATGACTAATTCCTAGAAGGATGTTGATGGGAAAAGAGCCATCCATCCCTACTGTCTATCCTTAGATTAAATAGCAGGAAAGCCTTTTATCTTTTTTCTCCTCATTTCTATCCTAATGGATGTGATCATAGAAGATGGAATTTTTTGTATGCTGTGAAGGCACGAATGAGGGAATGGATATGAAGAAGAGGCTGACTGTTGTGTGACTTTGCCTTGTATGAGGTGCCAAGGGCATCATTTCTATTGCATCCCAGCCTTATTCAGCAATGAAGTAAAAAAAAAACCCTCATACATAGCTTTTTCTGCTGTGAGCAGTGCAGCAATCATATCTGGAGGGAAAAAGCTTCTGGTATTCATACATGGGCTGCATCAAATTGATGACAGCACTCTTGTGTATGGATATCTATCTTGCACAGCTCTGTTTCCATGACAGTAGCCAACAGATGACTGTGCTGCGATGAGGATAACACAGAGCACCTTTCCATACAGAGCACCTTGATGCCCACAGTTATTCCCAGAAAATGACTTTCAGATTCCGAGCTCTCAGCCCTTCTGTGGGGATCCAGGAATGGATACTGGAGAGGTCTTTTTGTTATACCTATAAGTCATTATGCTTTAAGAGAGAAGAGATTTTTCTTGTCTGTCTTTAATGCCTCTCTAGAGGCAGTATTCTAGATCCTTAAATGTGGTACAGAGCCTTCAATACCATGAAAATCAGTGGGAAATGGCAGAAGGAAAGGAAGTACAATAGCAAGAACCTGAGGTTTCTATGCTTTGGGAGCAAATAAGCAGTTTTATTGTAATCATTGGTGTCAGATACAGGATATCAGTGACTTTCTTTTCTGTCTCCTTTTATTCCTCCTCTCACGTCCTAGTAGGATTGTGTGTGCAGCTACAGAAGATGGCTGAAATGCGGGTTAACAGTGGCAAAGTAGTTTTGTTTTTGCTGGGTGAGTGGGCTGACCCATGCGGTACAAGTCCTACTCTCTGTCACCCCCTGGTGTATTTAAAGGCAGTCAAGAGCAAATCTAACTCGAAGGAAGGGTTTCTCAGGAACCAGGTTCAGCCAAGCAGATTCTGGAGATGGGAAGATCTATCCCAGTTTTGGTTTTCTAGCCTGAAAGCCAAGAACGAGCAGAAAAGGATGAGCTGAAGGAAAAAATCTCACTTGACAGCACATAAGGTCAATGCTGAATTTCCTCAGAAAACCTCTGGCTGTTAAAAACTGGCCCCTCCAGCTCTCACCTGGTCCATGATGTCTTGGCTGATGCATGTTCAGCAGGGAAGGTGAAGCTTTCATTTGCTTATGTTCCCATTTTCTTGGTTATTCTCTGCCTCATCCCTCCGTACATACAAACAGGCTTCCCACCCCTCCTAGTCCCATGCCTGGCTGTCCTCCCCTTGCCTTCAAGCTCCATAACACTTTGGACTCTTTAGTTCTTCCTTTCCTATATCTGGCATCTCTTGGAAACTATATATATCTCTGTTAAAAAAAATCCATTAATGTCCCTCAGTCTTTGTTGCACATCTCCAGGCTCTGCGCTGTAATGTCTCTGATGTCCTCATATCTTTTTCACTTCTAGCTATTCCAATTGATCTGTTTCCTCCTGCTGTTGCTTTTAATATTTATTCTCCCTCTTAGCCTAGCCACTGCTTTTTCAGCTTTAACACCTTTACTTCTTCCAAACCATGGCTTGTCTGATCTCACTTTACTGTAATTCTGTCCATCATTTTCTCTGCTATCTTCAAAAAACCCATATCTTCACCTCTTTCCTCCATGCTTGGTTTGAGTTACCCTGCCAAGGTTCCTGACGCCTCTTATAGTGTCACTCTGCAGCCATAACATGGGTGGACTTATGCCCACCACTCTTCTCCCTGATCTCCAAAGCCACCAGGGTGTTTGACTTGCAAATCGCTTGGGTACCACAACCTGGAAATACATCCTGTATCCTACTCATACGGGCACAGGCAGCCCAGCCCAGCAGCATGAGGCTATGGTTGAGAGGCCTGGAGCCACACAGGAAAAGGACTTGGGAATAGCTTATCCCTTGTAAAAGTTCACCAGGAGACCAAAATTCACCTGAAAGGTCCTGCTCCCGAGTGAATTCTGTGTCTGTACGTGTGTTTTCCTCCTGTGTGTAGCCAAGCAGCGAAACTGCACCTTTCCTCAGCCCTGCCATACCAATCCCCTCTTCTTCTCTTTCAGTAGCTAATTCCTAGAAGGGAAGTCTTGCATCTGAGCTAGGTTTTGAGCCAAACCAGTGTCAGTGCTGTTCCTCGTGTTTCTCACCCGATGCTGCTCACCAGCATGTGTTGCAGCCCTTCTTCCCTCTCTTGTCACAGAGAGGGCTCCTCCATGAAGATAAAGCCCTGCAGAGAGCCACAGGCTGCTGTGCAGTAGACATTGTGTTGTGCCCTTCGTTTCCCATCCCAAGGTGACCTGTTGTCTCCCCTTTTCTGAGGGAGATGCAAGATGCTGAGCGTGCTCATCAGCCCGTGCAACTTGACTGCTATCAACCCGATGGGGAGCTGTGCTGATTTCCACCTCCTATGGAGCTGACCTGTCCTGAAGTGAAGGAAAGAGCAGAAGTGGTTGACTTTTTCCTACTTGGAGCTGCCATAATTTTCTGTAGTGATGGGACGTCCCTTTTAATTCCTTTCTTTCTTTTCTTTTGCTGTGTTTGAGGATGATTTGCCCTAATCAGGGTAGTTTGAGGAGGAACTACTGTGAATGCTGCAGGTGAATTTGTTTCCCACCAATGCCAGGTTTCAATGTGACACAATGAAGAATTGTGGGGCAGCTCTGTCCCTATGTAGCATTGATGAGAAAGGAATGGGGTTTCACTGGGGACCCAGCCAGCAGCGCAGCGGGGTGCTCCCTTGCATGGTTCATCTGGAAGTGCTTCAGGGCAGAATCAGCCCCAGCACCACTGCAGTGGCTGCCCCTTGGGGCAGGCAGGTGAATGCCATAGAATCCCAGACTGGTTTGGGTTAGAAAAGGACCTTAAAGCTCATCCAGTTCCAAACTGCTGCCACAGGCACGGGCACCTCACACTCGACCATGTCTCTTAAGGCTCTGTCCAACCTGGCCTTGAACACTGCCAGGGATGGGGCATTTAACACTTCTCTGGGCACCCTGTGCCAGCGCCTCAGCACCCTCACAGGGAAGAGCTTCTGCCTTATACCCAACCTGAACTTCCCCTGTTCCAGTTTGAACCCATCACCCTTTGTCCTGTCTCTACAGTCTCTGAGGAAGAGTTCCTCTCCAATCGCCTCCACTGTGACCACTGCAGTCCCCATGGGCACTATGGGAGGTGGGGAAAGCTTTCAGTGTGTTTCTAAGCAGTCAGACACAGGGTGGGTCGTGATTATGGCAGGGTGAAATGAAAGGAGGTCAGGCTCTGCAGGGCAGCTCAATGTACATACGTATTTCTTTAAATAAGGAGCTTGTGTTATGAGAGCCCATAGTGCCATAGGTAGGGAGTGATGGGTTCGTTGCCATGGGAACCACTCTTTCTACTTGAATAGCAAAATCAATAATTGCCTGAAACCTCCACTGTGTGTTTAGAGTTTAGTCCCTTTTTATAATGTAGGTTTTGTGAGAAGGGATATGATGGATTTTGCAGGAAAACAAAATCCCTATGGATGCTCTGCACTGCTCCGTGGCAACCTCAGGCCCTGCAAAGGGATGTATTAATCCTGTACCTTAATTTCAATGGATAAAGCTTTATTGTGTCATTCCAAAGACCTAATTCTCTAGCTCTTGCCTTTATTTTAGGGGAGCAAAGCCTGTGCTCCTAAGAATGGCAACCAATACCAGCAGGGTCAAGATTGCCAGAAGGGACCTTAAAGCTCATCCAGCTCCAGCCCTCTGCCATGGGCAGGGACACCTCACACCAGACCAGGTTGCTCCAAGCCCCATCCAACCTGGCCTTGAACACTGCCAGGGATGAGGCAGCCACAGCTTCTCTGGGCAGCCAGTGCCTCACCACCAATACAGTGAAGAAGGTGGTGAACACTATGCAGCCTCATCACAGTGTGTGTGTGGGGGTCAAACTGCTGAGCTTGACCCATGTGGTCATGGTAAACACTGTAATTTTGAATCCCTTCCTGTGAAGGAATCCCTTTGGGAACTGGTGAGCCACATTTTTCTCTGGCACAGCTCTTCAGATGCATGGGCACAGCTCCCTTGTGGCCTGGGGACCAGCATTGCTTGGTCGCCATGGTACCAAAATAGAGTGCTGCCCCAAGTACCTCCTGTGTTTTGGTTTCTCTCTTCCACCCGTTACACGCTCTGGTCAGCAGTGAAATCATTCTTTGTGTTAACGTGCTAGAGGCTCATTACTGGGAATGAAGCTAGCACCCCACTGAGATGAACAGAGGTGATTGGTGATGCTTCCAACTGCTGGGTTCTCTTGTTTACAGACTCAAGCTGCTGATGTGACTGCTCAGTTACATCCCAGGTTAGGAGGTAGCTTTTGCTCATCTGGAATTTCCTTTCTGATTACTTTGTGGGGGGGATGCCTTAGAGAGAACCCTTTAATTTCTGTGTATGTTTTGTGTATTTGCACTAGCAATGTTGAATAGATGGATGCATGGCTTTAGATGTAAATATTTGTGCTAAGCAATTTGCTGTATCCAACAGAATGATTTAATGATGACAGGATAGAGTTGGTGAATATTCCCTCCCTCAGCTACTTCCAGTAGTGCTGATCTTTCACACCCGGGATCTTTCTAATCTCTGCAGTTAACAAAATACATCAACGACCTAAGAATAAACAAGAAACAGCCCTTGGAAGCGAACTTGATTTTTCTCCCTTCCCATCATATCCATTTTTTGCATACTGAGCTCTTTAGGGGCTTTGCTGGGTTGCAGTATCTTATACAGGGGCCATTTACATTCACATATGACTTTTTTCTCTTCAGTTTCTTGTTTATACATCATTTTCTCCACAAGGAGCTTGAGGAAGGCAGATTTCAAGGCCAGGAGTCCCATTAGAGCCCGTAGGCACAGTCTGATCATTGCACCAGAGCAGACGTAAGTGTTAGGATAAGGAGACCACTAACAATGGCAGCAAATAGGTTCTTCACACATTTTCCAGTCGGTTGTTTTCCCAAGGTATAGCCCAACCGTGCAAACCTCTGATATGAGCCATTGCTCAGTGGTTTTGTGCGTTCCAGTCCCATTTTTCCCCTCCAAACTTAATGCAGTTTGGTCTCACTATTCATTTGTTAGTGACAATTGTAGGATGCTTCTAGTGAATCTATCAGGTGTTTTTTTCCAGCTTCTTAGATCTGTTAAGCTCAGCCAGTTTTGCACATTTAAAGTTTGCTATTTTCAAAGCATTAAAGGCAGAGAAATGGCCTTGGAATGAGCAGGTAAGAATGGTTTTGACTATGGCATCAAAATGCGCCGCTCTTATTTTACAGTGTGGGGGGCAGTTCATTAGGCTCATGAACTGATAAAGCTTGTGAATTGGGGTTTAACTTCAAGCAGGCTGGTTAGTAAGTGAGGGCAATGTAATGTAAGTAACTCACAGTTGTAAGTAACTCACAGTTGTAAGTAACTCACAGTTGTAAGTAACTCACAGTTGTAAGTAACTCACAGTTGTAAGTAA
>JAOEHX010064329.1:0-13218 GCA_025448015.1 Bolborhynchus lineola | reverse complement strand
GAGGGCCCACGTTGTCCCTAGCCTGTCTTTTATTTGCAATATACCTATAGAATCCCTTCCTGTTGTCCTTAACATCCTTAGCCAAGTTTAATTCTAACTGGGCCTTAGCCTTCCTAACCTGGTCCCTAGCTTCCCGTACAACATCCCTGTATTCTTTCCAGGATGCCTGTCCTTGCTTCCACCTTTTATAATCCTCTTTTTTCTTCAAATTTTCCTCAGCAGCTCCTTATCCATCCAAGCAGGTCTCCTGGCCCACATTTCACATTTCCTTCTAGTAGGGATATATCGCTCTTGAGCAAGCAGGAGGTGATCCTTGAATATTAGCCAAGAGTCTTGGGCCCCCCTGCCCTCTAGGGCTATATCTCATTGAACCTTAATGAGAATGCTCCTGAAGAGGCCAAAATCTGCTCTCTTGAAGTCCAGGGCAGTGAGCTTGCTGCATGCTCTTCTCACTCTCCTGGGGATCTCGAATTCGACCATCTCATGATCACTACAACCAGGGCTGCCCTGGAGTGTCACATTTCCAACCAGCCCTTCCCTGTTGGTGAGCACGAGGTCAAGCATGGCACCTCTCCTTGTTGGTTCCTCTATTATTTGCAGAAGGATGTTGTCTTCCACACAATCAGTGAACTTCCTGGATTTTTGTGTTGGGCTGTACCATCCCTCTCTCTGATAGGAAAGGCTGAGAGACTTAGTGCTGCTCTGCATGGAGAAGAAAAAACTTTGTAGTGGCCTTATTGTGGCCTTTCAGTGCCGAAAGGGCTTATAAGAAAGATGGGGAGTGACTTTTCATCAGTCTATTGTGATAAGACGAGGAATGATGTTTTAAACTAAAGGAGGGGAGAATCAAGCTGGAGGTGCGGAAGAAATTTTTTACAGTGAGGGCAGTAAAGTATTGGAGCAGGCTGCCCAGAGAGGTGGTAGATGCACCATCTCTGGAGAATTCAAGGCCAGTCTGCATGTGGTTCTGGGCAACCTGATCTATTTGAACACATCCCTGTTCATTGTGGGTGGGGTTGCACTAGATGACCTTTGAAGGTCCCTTCCAAGCCAAACTATTCTATGAACATATACATTTACACTGTGTACGCATAAATAAATTCTACTGATATAGCTGATACTATCACAGCCAGAAATTGAAACATATAAGGAACTTAATTCTTCCTTTAATTATTTACTTCCAGTTCTGTGGAAGACAGTTTGGCAAAGCATCAGTTGTTCTGCTTGCTTTATTTTTTTTTTTTTTTCTTTTGTTTGAAAAAAAGTGGTTATGATGGCAACAAATTATGCACTGTTTTTTTTCCTTGTGGACTTCAGTAAAATACGTTTCTTCTTCAATTACCAGTCAGATCTTTGAACAAGTCTGGTTTTCATTCTAGAAAGCAAAAATTGTTGTGTGCTTTGTTTTTTTTTTCCCCCAGATTCTTAAGTCTGGATAAGTAAAATGAATAACAGGACCAAATAAAATTCATCTGCTGAGAGAAAGTATTTTAAATGCTGAAATGACAAAATACCAGAAATGCAACAGAAAAATCATCAGTATATACTGGATAAGACAAAAGTACAGTTCTTTGCCTGTTAATGCTGTGCCTTGATATCAATGTTGGGGATTAATGATATGTAGTAATTAAAAATTGTGACATCTCATAGTCTTGTGAATACAAGAAAGAGAGAAACATGAAAGTAAATCCTTCAGTAATCTCAAGTCTTTCAGGCTACTTTGCAAGGCTTCTAGTTACTCCAGTATAAAATTTGAAATGTTTTGAAGTTCTCACCATTACTACTAAATATCAACAGTGTTTGCTGTATTATTTAATCCGCATCCAAGCAATTCACTGTTAATTGCAACTGGTTCCTGGGCATGTTTCAGCAGAAAATAGCTAGTCAGCTTACGTAGTTTAGGCCAGAATCAGAATCAAAGAACTTTATTAATTTGTTAATGACATGTAATTAACCCACAGTGAACTAGACATTCAGGATCAATATTTGTAATGCAACTGATAAATCAAGATACAAGTCATTTATGGAGCATTAGTAAACAGCTAGACATTTCCCAACCCCTGCAGCCAATCACCAGAAGCCACCTGGGGATTGCTAGTATCAATCTGGCCCCACCCAGTGTGTCACAAGCAGCCCCACAGCAAAGGTGGTATACGCTTCCCACCCTAGTGTGGGTCCCAGTGCATGACCCCATGACCACTTGGCTGCTTCTGAGGCCTGGGGAGCTGCACTGCCTTACCTGGGGCTGTAGCAGCCAGTGTGGAAACAGAGTCTCCCTGATCTGACAAACCTTCATGCTGCCTCTATGACTCTTTTCAGGCTGGCTCCTTCTATATTTCTATTTCTTTTGTTCTTTTCAACAGAATTTCTCTGCCCCTGGTTAATTCCCTGGTTACTGCTTAATCTGGCTGGTGGTCGTTTTCCTCTTTATCATGGTTGGCTTGGAGCAGATCTCCTTCCCTATGACTGGCACATCTAACACACACACACATCGCGCATACTCACAGTCCTGCCCTAACAACTGAGTCTATCCAGGCCACCCTGTGTGTGGGTCATGTGAGCACCCCATAAAAACCTTTATGCTACAGCTGTGAATGGTAAAAACATTCCTCTGAGGAAAATAATAGAATTGATTTCATGCAGACACCATTTGGTTTTGCTCAACTTGCGTCATTCCATTCATTTCACCCTATAAAAATGTGCTTTCAGATTCAAGAGTCACCTGCGTGAAGCAAAAGTGTGGAGATGGTTAAAAGAGACAAATGATGCAACTTCGAGGGAAGACAGTCAGCAATTTAAGGTATCTTAAAATTTAATTGCTTAAGTACAGATAGTTTTCTTGGAATTACCAACAGTCAAAAAGATATGCAGTCACTTCCTCAGGCAAACTGACCTAATCTGTTCTAGATATTTTATACAGTTTTGTTAGGACAGGATGGATTGCCCTGTGAAAGTTAGTATTTTTGTCCAATGAATTTCAAAGGATCTTAAACTGATTACTGTGGCGTACACGACATAGTTTTAGACCTCTGAAGTTATATGACTCCTAAAAGCTACCCGTGTAGTCTTTACTCTCTCTGAATAGACATCAAAGCAGAAGTCCTTGGAATGTCTGCATCACAGCCCAGTTTCCCACTGATTCCTGGAAAATATTTCCAGCAGAACACAGAGTAAAATTGTATCTCTATACTTCCAGTTCCGATAAAATAGCAATGTATAAAAACTTCCAGCTATGAGCAAAATCCTCTATGCCTCATTCTAGTGTAGCACAACACTGGAACAGGTTTTCCAGCATTGTGGATGCCCCATCCGTGGAAGTGCTCAAGGACAGATTGGATGGGGCTTTGAGCAACCTGGTCTTGTGGAAGATGTCCCTGCCCAAGGTAAGGGGGGTTGGAACAGGATGAGCTTTAAGGTCCTTTCCAATCCAAATGATTCTGTGATGTGATTCTGTGATATGATTCTATGATTTTTTAATCCTTATCAAAACAAAGGTATTTTGTGATTCAGGTTTAAAAGAAGAAAAAATTGTTTGTGATTATGAACCATTTCTGCACTGAAGTTTTCACAGTGTCTGACATAATTAAATCCTGGTCCATGAGTGAATCCTGCTAACACTTCACAAAAAAACGTTAATCCAGCCTGTCACTGTAACACACTGGCATCATTTCAGAAGGAGCCCACCTTGAAAGTGGCATTAAAGGGCTGGCAATGGAAAAGTGACCACATCTGTATTTTAGTCATCATCCCCAAAAGGTAGCTGTGGGGCAGACCATAGTACCTTAGCAGCAGAAAACTGAAAGAAAAGGTGTTCATGGGGAATGAATTACTGGGGTAATTATTATAAGTGGACTGATGAAACCCGTGGTTCAACCCCCAGTCGGATGCTCTGGCTATGTTTGACTATGTTTTTGCATTCAATAGCAATATTAGTACTTTAAAAATTATGTTAGTGCCACTTTTGATAAGCACCACATGCACTTAAATGATAATGAAAAGTCACATGTCATTGGTTTCAATTTGTTCACATATGCAGAAATTTGCTTTGTTATAATCACTGTATACCTAAAGCAAAGTGGGCAACTGAGTTTAAGAGAGGAGCAGAAGCATTATTATTTCTTTCACAGACTTCTGCTGGGAGTAATCCAGACATTACGCTCTGGTGTAAATTGGCCCCTGGCAGAGTTGGCCTTTGCCTCTACACTTGTTGTTCTTTACTGCTGTTTGCCAAACCTCTAATAAATGCCTCTCATAAAATCCTCTAATGGGCAATCCAGAACCATCTCAGGCAATCACTTCCAGAGATTACTTTTAATTTTTTGGTAATATTTCATAAGTTTTTGTAATGTATAAACTGAATCACTTTAGCTGCAATTTAATCCAGTTATTTCGAGATGTATTCCCAACTGAGGTGTGGAGAACAGATTTTTCCATCCTTCTTTTTCCTGTTTGCAGTAATATTTTGCATATTTGAAGACTGTTGTTGCATTCTCCTTCCGTATACTCTTCTTCAGACTAAACATTAACAGTCCTTCCTGTCTCTCTTCATAATCATGATTTTTACATTGTTGACCTTATTTGTTATTCATCTCTGGATTTCCTCCAGCTGGGCCACAGCTTTCTTGAAACGTTGTGCCCTGAACAAATGTTGAATTCTTCAGCTGAAGATGTTGCCTACATCAAGTTCAAGTGCTTTAATAAAGAAAAGTTGAACCAGATTTAGAAGAAAATAACTTGACTGGGTTATTTTTGCCTGGTTGTTATCCTTTTTTCTGACAAGGGATCTCATGATATAATGGCTGCCATGTCAGAAATCATTAAAACTGATGTTACATAATCTGTAAAAAACACATCAGCTGTTTTTATACCCAAGTCTGTATGGTTCTGAAAATGAGCAGGTCTTTTATATCACAGCTTATTCTGAAGCTTTCTGCTCATTGTAGTGACAGCAGATGGCAAAAGAAACTTATTCATTAAGGATATATTTAATGAGGAAAAGACCACTGCAAGTAATTCTCATTTACCTCAGCGACCTGGCATTGTAGTCTCTGGGATCAGGCACTTGTTCAATGCCAGCTGTCTAACTTAATTTTTTACAGACCATGGTTTCTCACATTTGTGCATCTGTAAGCTTTCCAGCATCTTCTTTGTGCCAACGAAGAGCAGAACTATTTCCAGATATTCTTATTGCTGTATGTATACTCGCTGCATTTCTTTCCTACAACTCAGGTCAGAATTTAATATACTAGGACTTGAAAGCTGACTGGGGATAAGTTAGATTCCAAATACCTGTGATGACTTTTAAATTGAGGATTAATGCTGTTTAAATGGCTCTTCTCAATGACTTTGGATTCTTATAAAATTTATTATGCTAAATATAGAATTTCATCTATATCACAGGATGCGATAGTACGTATTTCAGAATTTGCACAGATTAGAACAGTTTTGTACTGGTGATTATTGAATAAATTATTTGGAAATATTTATTATTATAACTCTTGAAAGCTTATTTCACAAATGATAATTATAAACTTATAATTTGACAAATGATAATGGTATTCATAATTGACTGACATATTTGGAGTTCCTACCAAAAATCACTTTCGCTTAAATGAAACTAGAGCAGAGCAAATGATAAAAAAATAGCCATGAATGCTTGTAGAAAATTGCAAATAAAATTATCTTCTTTTTCAGTTGTAACTTTCTGTATTCTCTTTTCTGAGTATTATCGTACAAGGATTTACTGGTATATTGTTCACTCAGAGGATTCATTTAAATGAAGTATATTCACAGACATTTTTAAAGACAATTGTTTGAACCAAAACAGAAAAGTCACGCTGATTCAGTTCTGGAACAAAATATACTACGTGCCTCATGTATTCAATCAAAGATAACCAATGACATTCAAATTTCAGATATTGATTATTCTCAATGACTTCTTCCTAAACAATTTTAAAATAAATCTGTAAGGTTATTGTGTGAGTAACAATTCCTATAGCAAACAAATATAAGAAGATTATAAAGGGCAAGTAATATAGGAAACAGACACAGAGATGAAATTATGTGGAAAGGTTACGAAACAGGGAAAGCAGAAAACACCATTTAAAATTAAGAATAGATTTAGAAGCTGGAAAAAGAATGGATAGAATTGATTTATGAAGCATGGAACTGTATAAGTTTGTTTAGAATGTGGAATCAGTCACATTATTTAGATCTAGTATATTTATTACTTTAACTCATCATGTTCTTCTTCAGTGTTCAGAGTGCCAATAAATTATATAAAGGCACATGTTCTGTTGTTTCACTTAGGGAGTTTGTATACCTCAAATACTTCTGATTCCAGAAGAAAAAAATATTTACATGTAAACACAATAATGACACTTTGAGACAAAACCTGCTTGTCAGGTACAGGTGTATTGGTTTTCTGGTCTGCATAACAATTTTCTCGAGGTCAACAACTATTTGGCAACAATCTAAGTTTGCTTTTGCTGTAATCACTGTTACATGTGATATTGTGGGATTTGTTTAGACCTAATACATGAAACAGAGAAGCAGATCTCTTTTCTTTGTTCTGCTTAGTAGTATGACTTACTAAAAGAAACTCCAAGCATCCTGGGAAGTCTCTGTGGTAGGTGTTGTTTGTTAATCCCAATAGCAGATTGCAGTTGGTGGGTGTAAGTTACTAGTGGACTGAACTGGAACAAGAACTGGATGTGAAAAGAACAAAATAGGCTACAAACAGTAATAAACTGCAGAAGTGTTGATGTAACCTGTTACAGTTATGAGCAAGGGTTCTCTGCTGTATTGAGACTGGCGTGAATGCATATTTTAAGATAAATAGGAGTATGTTTGTATTTTGCTTCTGTGTTTTTTTTTTTTTCTACAAAATGGATATGTGTTATAGTTTTTAACACTTCTTCATATCCAGTGATGACAAACTTGTAGACCAAAATAAAAGACGACTTTAATATGTAGCCATGTGCCTCTGGCAGCTACAGTGTTATATAAAAAAAGTGGGTATTTTTCTTATAAAATTGTGAAAAGTGGTAAGGTCAACACAGGAAATGAAACTTAATTTTTAACTTCAGAAAAAGAGTAGGATTTGGCAATTGCCTAACATCTATACGATTTACTAAGATCAGGATAGATATTCACATAGCTAGACTGCAAAGTTAGATGTGAACCTTCTTTGTTAACAAACTTTGGTCTTTCAGGCCAGTAGAAAAAAAGTGTTGCAGAAGTGGTTATTGATACAGCCAAATACGTATGGTTTTATAAGGGGATTTATTCCATATTGAAAGAGTAAAAGTAAAAAAAAATGTTGTCTCTTATTCTCTTGCTTTCAAAGCATTTTCCTTTAAATTGTTACAAAATTGTGTGTCTACTTTCCTACCTGACTTAAAATAGTAGCATGTTGTCCAGGCTCTAACCTAATAAATCTATTTAATCTCTGGCTTCCCAGTCCAAAATGTCCATTATACTCCACTGATTCAGAAGGAATATAGGGTTTTGCCTCCTTTTCTCTCCTGTGTTTTTTGAGTAGATAACTTTAATTGACGTTCCCATTCTCTATGCTAGACCTTTTTCTGGGGAGAAGTGGAAGAAAGCCACTGATCTCCTAATGGAAATTTGCAGGGACTTTTGAGGTGCTTTTAAAATAGATATTAGTTTCTGGTTGCAGTTACATGACCTTTGTTAGAGGCAAAAATCCCAAGACTGGGTAATATCCTACCCTACATACCACAGAAACTATGAACCAGTGTACATAAAATGACATGAAGAAGAGAAATAGAGGGATTATTGATACATCCCACACTAAAATACTAAATTTAATCTGAGATTATCTTTCTCTCTGAGGGGTGTTTATATAGACAGTCATTTGCAAGATTACCCTTCAATAATCTTTTCTGTTATGTCAAAATTTATTCAGGAGTTGTGTCAGAATAACTGAAGCTGCAGTAGTCACTGGAGTGTCTTCACTGCAAGAAAAAGAAGTGTGACAAATCAGGACTGACACAGACACAGATTAACATAAACCACACTTATGACTCTTAAACTATGATTTTAATTAAAAATGGCTTAACTTGAGAACTCACAAAGAAGTTTTCAGGGAGGGAATGTTTAACAGATTCTGAAATTTTACTTCTAATTTTCTGAAATATGTCAACTAACTAATTCTTGTAAAATGTTGAAATAGGTAAATTTCTTACTTCATCTTGTGTGCTATTACAATGTAATGCCATGTTTTTGCAAAGAATTTAGATGCATTTTGTTGAGCTATTTTTATGTCTTTGTGTTTCTGATGCCTACGGTAATCTTGCTTAATTGTAAGATTGTGTCAACAAACCAGTATATGGTAGTCTTTGACCTGATTGACTTGAAGCTAAGGCAAAAAATGTTTGCAACTGGACAGGAAACTTTAAGGAATGCTGAGATAATAAAGCTGCCACAGTGTTAATGAAGGCTTAAAATGCAAGTTACCTGAGGCTGATATTGGGCAACAATGAACACTACACTAATCACTGAAGACTATTCACTATTCGCTGTTGAAGATACATCATCAAAGAAGCCAATGCTTGTTCCAAGTAAATCAATATCTCATCTGATGAACAAAGCTTAAGAACTACCTAAGAAAATACTGTTACTAAGTGCACCATATTTTATTCTTTGAGATATATTTTGCTGGTGAACCACTGTGAATAGAAGATTATGTTTAAAGTTGTCCCTGTCCTCAGAGCTGGCTTTCAGTATGTTTGACTTTCATCCTTTCAAAGCAGGAGAAGCTAAGAAAGTAGTTCTGCAAAATAAATACCAAGCTACAGTATGAAGTTATCAATATTTCTCTCAAGTGACTTGAGATTTAAATTTAAAGAAAAGCTGATCTGGAATAGGTCAACACATAAACTCATTAAGCCTAAAAAATCTATAGTGCTTGAAAAATGCGTTACCAATATGGAAAAAACTGAAATTATTTTACACATAAATTTGTATTTAAATGCTTACACCATGAGAAGCAAATTTCCATATGTTGGTTGTATCTTGTGTTGTAATTTTGCATTTGAGCAAGGCTAACTATTTTTAATCCTTCAGTCTTATTTTATGCCACTAAATATTTCCATTTTCCTCTGAGCTTGCATAATATTAGACACAACCAATACTTTCAAAAGCTGAAGGCAGCTTTTTTCTCTGAAGCAGTATTAGAAGTCTACAGGTAATTCCATTGGGAGTCTGTCACTCTGGTTTAAGATATTCTTACAGAGTGTAAGAATACTCTTTCTTTGGGCTGGAAAGAGTTATAATTTATTCCTTCAAACAAAACTGAAAGTCTTCAGTATCTGAAACACTGCAGTCACAGAAGGTATATTCCTCAATTAAATTGTAACAAATCTTAAGGTACCATGAAATGTCTGAGTATGATAATAGGCTACATAGGATACTGTTAGTGATTTACAAAGCAAAGTATTATGTTTTCCGCCATGCAGAATTGTTGTCAGAGTGCAATTTAACTGTTTTCTTTTTTTTCTTTATCTGATTTTCTGATAATTCATATCAGTGATTTCTTTTATCTCACTCTCAGCTGGATGTAAACATCACCAGAATAAAAATGTAACATTTGAGGTCTCTAGATAAATCTTGTTTGTTCACTTTGAAAGTGCCGTTCATTGTAACATGTATCTTCCAATCTTTAAACTTCGGACACAGCCATTTTGTTGTCATCTGCTGGGGCAAACTGCTATTTAATTACCAGCTTTCTTCCTCTGACAATCATATCAAAACTAACTATTTAATCAGACTGGTATTCTTGCCTTCTTTTCTCTGTTTGCACTCATTTTGTGAATACTTCTATTAATAAAAGTAGCAAAAATAATTATTATAACAGGAAACTGGAGAAAAAACTCCGAGACCTAGCAGGCTAAAACCACTAATTTACCAAGGGCATCTGAGCAATTAGAGAGTCTACCAAGGTAACTTTGGGAAATATCTGTGTTTTATTAACATTTAGAACTGCTGTTTTACTCATGTAAGATACTGTAGTTTGTGAATTGACTTCACAGATAACCTTCTGGGGTAAATCAGAGAAGTCAAGTGATTAACTGTCTCAGAAGCAACTCAAAAGCCTCTAATTTTCCCCTTGCTCACATTAGTTTTAGCAGAATATAGTTTTGTCTTACTGAAGATTCTCCTTTCTGATATCACTGTTACTGTAGGGAACCTTTAGCCCAGTGACGTACAGAGTTAAATTCACACAACATTGCTATCTGTATCATCCAGCTAAGAAGTTTTTGCAAGTCTTTTTGGCAATTCCAAATTTTATTTTTAAGTAAGTACTCATATAGACTATGTGTGTAAGAGATATAGATACAAAAAAAACCCAAACAGACAAACTGGAAAAAGACCAAGATCTTCACAATCACAAGTATAAGGCACTAATTTACCAATGAAAAAAAAAAGAAAAAATCCCCCACAGTTAATATAGTGTGAAAGTCATGGAAGAGGCAAAAAACCTCTGTTCTGAAGAGGAGAGAGGGCATATATGCATTAATGCAGAGGTCAGTCTAAGGGATAGAGGCATCATGTCTGAGTGATAAGTTATCATGAGTGCACATGTGATGTTTCTCCTCTAGAGAGGAATAGAAGGATAGATAATGCTATATGCAAGTTTAGCAACTCTTCATCACTACTACTCTTCACAAGCATGTAAATAGACCTTGCACACACACCCCAAGAAGATCACAGAGAAGAAACTGAGAATTACAACGCATCAGGCACAGTATGATATCTGAAATTGGGACAGATATACCAATTACAATGTACAATGTACTTGTGCACCAATTTGAGATATAGATGTACCTCAAATTATAATGAAGAGGTTAAAGTAAAATGCTTCACTCCTGAGAAAAAACAGTGCTAAACAGCGTGACAGAACTGTTCAGGTGAGAGGATACTACAGAGCTTCTCTTTCCCAAAGCTCCTCTTTCATAACCTATTTCTGCAGCAAAACAGAGTTGAGTGTACTGCAGATACTGTCACGGCTACTTATAACTTTTTGCCATGTAATTTGTTTCTGAAGCAATAACTGTGATTATAGATTTTTGTAATACAGGCTCTACCTGCATTCTTTCCTCTTCAGTGAGGTTATATTAATTTAGCAGCTTATTTTTCCTGAGACCGTATTTTTTCTGTTCCTTTAATATAATTAACATTATTCTTGGCTCCGTTTTTTAGCTCATAACATATCTATTATATATCCCTCAAAAAATGTTAAAATGTGCCAAATACATAAACAAGGAATATGGACTAAATTATATTTTCATTTTTTTCGGCTTAATTCAGTCTCCTATAATCCTTCTATGAATAAGTCTCACAATATTTCTTTTTCACTCATTTCAAAAACATTTAAACCATGACCTTGACTGACCTTTAAGGGTGAGTGGATTAGGAAGAGGGAGGAATGCCAAAATACTGTAGTTCATTGTCATGTTTTAAGCTGAGCCTGTAACTCAGCACCACGCAGTCGCTCACTCACTTTCCCCTTCTCCCTCCCCCACTCCTGGAGGGATGGGGAGGAGAATTGAAAGAATATAAATCCCACGGGTTGAAATGAGAACAGCCCAGTAACTAAAGTATAACACAAAACCACTACTGCTACCACCAATAATAATAATAAGGGAAATAATAAGGGGAGAGAACATGAAATGAAAAGGGGAAAAGGAAAAGAAAACAATAAACACAAGTGATGCACAAGACAATTGCTCAGCACCCACTGATCAATATCCAGCCTGACTTGAGCAGCTGTTTGGGCTTTCTGTGTAGCTCCCTCCCAGTTCATATACTGGAGACAACATGCTGTGGTGTGGAAACCTGTTTGGCTGGTTTGGGTCAGGTGGCCTGTCTTTGCTTCTTCCCAGCTTCCCATGCTCGTCCTCACTGGCAGAGCATGAGACTGAAAAGTCTCCATATTTTCATATGATATGATTTCCATATGATCCCATATTTTTCAATGTACCATCGATTTTTGTCTCTTATATATATACATGGATAAAGGGAAAGATATCATTTGATAGTTCATGGACTATCCCTATAAAATTTATGAATTCATCCCATCCACAGTGTCAGGCTCCATGTCTTATAACAGTCCTTCAGGACAGTTGAGATAATGTTGGATTGTCAGATTGTTGCCTGCTGATGTCACCACTGAAATCATCTGGTCACTGGTGAGCTCGTCTTGCTTTTACCAAAGCTCATTCTTTGTTGGGGTTTTGATCAGAAGGAAATCAGGGTCAGTCAATGGTGACCTGAGGACAGTTCTGCTGCTGCTGACTCATTTCTCATTACTTTATTCTCTGTTGATGATCATGACAGCGCAAATCTTCTTTACAAAGCATGGAGTGGTGAAGATGGCCATCTAGCTGATGGGCTATAAAAGAGTTATATAGCGGGCAACAGCATATATTTGAGTTAATTGGCTGTTTTCCCTAAAAATTAAATCCCCTTGAGGTACATACAGGACTTGCCCATCTTCCTGCGATACCCACCAAGTATATCCATGTCCCTGGGGAGTTTGCCTTTACCTGAAGCTAGAATCACCCAGACTGTCTCCCCTTGTAAAACCTGAGATACAGTTTATTCTTTTGAAGTGTGTCAGAAGCAGAGAGTCAGTGAGAATGCATGTTTTACTTGTATCTTTGCATTTTGGTTAAGAAAATAGAAAAAGAAGTAACTGTTACAGCTGAACCAAGGACATTCATGATGTAAGTTCTAAAGAGCGCATTTCAAGTCTTAATATTTCAGATCATGCTTTCCTCAAAGTATAGGATTTAGAAGGTTGATTTCTGCCTTTATTTAGGACTGCTTGAATCAATTCTGAGAGTAATAATACTGAATCTTATTTATTTATTTATTTATTTATTTATTTTTATTCTTTCATCAAACCTTCATCCATGAAAAGTTTTTGAATTGCCATAGTGGATCTATGGATTCATGAACAGTATTCCATGAATAATATCACTATAGTGACCTGCTGTGGCTTAAACTTAGCTAGTAACTCAGTACAACGTAGCTGCTTGCTCACTCCAATTTACCCTCCCTGGGCACGATGAGGAGGAGAATCAAAAGAATATAAAGCCTGTGGGTTGAGACAAGAACAGCTTAATAACTAAGGTACAATATAATACTAATGCTAAGAAGAAGAGATGGAAATAACAAGGAGAGAGATAT
>JAOEHX010064328.1:0-24613 GCA_025448015.1 Bolborhynchus lineola | reverse complement strand
GGGGGAGGGCTGGCGACCGGCGCTGCCGGGCGCACGCTGCGGGTGAGCACGGCGGGGAGCGGGCCCAGCACAGCGTGAGGGGCGAAGACCCGGAAGGTTTCCTTCAAGGGGCAGCCGCAGAATGCTGATTTCAGTCTTTTGATTTCTACACAAGTACCTCAAAAGCCCGGGCGCTATGGCTGCATGTATGTCATACTCCAGCCTTTGTATCAGGGCTGTGAACACTGCCTCAGAAACAGGGCATTGGGAGATTGCAGCTTCCTAAGTATTGATTCTGTGCTGCTCACAAAGTATTTATCCGTGCCCAATACCTGAATTATGTTGCTTAGAAAAAGACTTCAAACAACCTTCACCTCAGCTCATACAAAGCGCCTTCGGATGGAAGTCAATCACGGCACAAATCAGGAGTCACTTTCGGGGTAGCATTGTGCAGCGCGGCTGGCATCGGCTCCAGCTCAATGCAGCCAGAACCCCTCCCCTCCCATGACCACCTGCAGCACCACCCTTTCCTTTACACTTTCTAAGTTGTTGCCCAGGACATTTTATTAGCCCTGCTCAGCTGTACAGCACAAAGAATGCATATTTCTTCTCCATAGTATTGTCTTTACCAGTAAAATTTATCTGGGGTTTGATGTTCAGAGGGGTGAAGAGATGATGGGAGAAGGGAGTATCCCAGGCCAGCCGTGTGTATTCTGACTGCTCATTTAAGCAAAGGCAAGGAAAGCAGTCTGGCTGCAAAAAGTAAAATATTGCAGGCTATATCATAAGGTTTGGATGTGAACGTATGTACACAATGCTTCTTTCACAGGATTCCTGCCATAAACTTTGTCCTTTACCAGGTGATTCAGTCCTCTGTAATGAAAAAGCTGCCCCCACTCTGAACTTTACTGATTTTTTTTTTTTTTTCCTTTCCAAAGAATACTAAGAGGCTAAAACAAAAGACACAAGAAAATATAAGTCAGCTTGTGTTAAAAGAATCATTCTTGGAAAATGAAAAGCCATGGTACCACTGGGATCAGCCATTCAAAGGCTCTGAAACTTTGCCATGGCCTCCACAGCTGCTACAGAAGTTCATTTGATGCAGCGCTGCATTCCCTGTATGGTTAATTCACACTTCTCTGGTAGGTGACTTATCCAGCTTGTGGACAGATAGGGCACTGAGTATGAAGACACCTGGATACGGAAGGAGTACAGCTATATTTGTGTCATCTATATCCCCTAGTTCAGAGTGGTGTCATGTTAAGTGTCAGCTTTTTTTTTTTCTCCCCTCTCTGATTCGATTTTGTTGGTTGCTGTAAAATAAGTGTTGCACTGTCTATGTTTTTGGTTGGCCAAGGTAGCACAGAACCTAACTATACCACACATGCTGCTTTTTTCTAGACCTTTGTTTGCGAGGTATGGATATATGATGTGTGTGTGCATACAAATTACTCCCTAAATTCTTACCTGGCTTAGGACACTTTGTACTCTGATGGAATCCTGACTATGTCAGATAGGCACACAAACTCCTAGAAACATGCTGGTCCATCTTTTAATGTTGAATATGATCATGTAGCATGACAAGAACCTACTTTCTGAATAAAATCACTTTATCTTATACACATAGATTCAGGAGACTATAGCAAGTCACTGTGCTTTAGCAATATAACCCCAGGAACACTACCTGAAAGCTAGAGAACTGGAAAGTGTTCAATCAATGTATCAGTTTATTGCAAAAGCAAGATCATATTCCAACTGAGAGAATATGAAAATCAACATACCAATAGAACGCAGTATTTTATTAACTACTGAGTGTTTTAAAACACACCAATGTGCAAAGTCTTTGTGCAAATTGGGTGCTATGTTTCACTTTTCGAAGTTGAATGTTATTAGTGTGTGATTGCTATTAAAAGATTCAGTCCAGTAAATACAGAACTGACAGATGTGCACCAATACAGCAAATTCTAAATATGCAGGTGATGCACAAAGAGCACAGAATATTTATTCCTCAAGTATATTGTGTTTGTTATATGATAGCTGTTAGGTATGCTTAAAGAATGACTTTGTAATTGCATTCTCACAGGATGTCCTTTTGTTTTTCCAAGGAATATTCCTCAGTGTTTCTCTTTTCCATCAGATGCCTCCAGCACGACGACAGGAAGACATTATTTCCCCTTACTATACAGGAATATACATCAAAACAGGACTCAAGCCACACTGTTAAACTAACAATTGCTCAGTATTTTGTTTTCTCTGGTTTCCCCCTTTCTAGTGGAAATACCTGATCCGAACCTGACCAAACTAACTGTAGACATTTTTGTTGACTTTATAGGCTTTTGTTCAGACTCAGACTGTGATACAAGAGAATAAGCCATACAGGACAGGGGTGTAATTCCATCAAGGACTTCTGGTGACCTCATAAACCATGAGAGCTGGCATTGCCTTTAATGGGCACCATGTTGTTAAATTCCCATGCATCATTTTGAAAATATAGGGCTTCATTTGATATCGCAGAAGGATACCAGACCTACCATGTCAAATTGTTTCTCTTTCTTCTAAAGGAGCCACTAGTTTTATGTTACAGTCACTCCTCTTTGGTAGCAAATGAAATATGCCATTCTGGAAAATGAGTATTTTCTCTGGCATAATGAACTTGAAAAGTATGTTTCATAGAAAAGCACATATTTGGGTTATATTCTTTTAAATAAACTTTCTAAAAAGATGGCAATAAATTCAAGGAAATTCAAGGTGTGGTTTGTGCAGCATTGGCTTTGCTTGCAAGTTTCTGAGACATTTAGAATAATTAATTTGTACATCAGTTAGAAAATATAGGAATGGAATAGCTTTGGGTCTGTTGAAAAACTAGACCATGGTAAACCTGGTTTTAAGTTAAGCTAGGCAAGTTACCTTAAGTTGCTAATGCCAAATGACCTCAGTTAACTAACTTTAACTAAAGCAGTTCGACTGCATTCAGTACACCAGATTTAGGACTTTGTTGGTAGGAATTTCCAGGGATTCAGTAAGGCTGACTGGAACTTTTAACTTGTGAATTTCTATCAATCACCTTTGTAAGGCACTTGCAGATTTTTCCTTGCCTTGTCTGCGCATATCTGAAAAATGTTACTGGTTGTCAAGCTAAAAATAAGATCTGGCACTGTGTCTATGATTCAGGCAAATGTGGTAATAGAGACATAACCTAAGTTTGTCAGCTTAGCTTTTTATCATATATGACATCAATATATACCAAGGAGATGCTCTAAAAATTGCTCATTGTGATAACTTCATACCAGGAAAGGATCTGTCCTTCTTAATTCTGAGAGAACAGATCAGTGACCTTCCTAATCTCTGTTTTGCTCTGAAAATGGCTAGCTTGGTCCATTAATAGTAAAATCTCTCTGGCACAGCTATATAATGCTCTTCTATTAGGTGCATACTGGAATATGGTTTTGTTTTTTTATTCAGGTTCAGGTAACAAATCACCCTGAGATACAAGGGAGAAAGAGAATACCTTCTAGACATATTCTTCAGAAACTACTTACTGTGGCCTTTCGACTGACTTAATGTGCAGTCCCTGGTATTTGTCATTCTCTGGGATAAGTTCTGAACTATATGTATCACTGCTCCCTATGCCGTATTGCCCTGAAAAGGGCATGGTTTTCACCGTGTGCATGGCTCAGCCACAGGGCAAACCATATACACCATTTCCCAGGTGAAATAATTGCATACCTTAGTTTAAAAGACTTAAAAGTATTGCAAATGTGAGAATATGGGATAAGGCTGTTTCTCCAGTGCTAGTGTCATAATACAATGGATGTAGATTTTATACACCAAGCTCTTTCTTAGTAGCACTCAGAATTATTCCAGTTGTAATCTCAAGGCTAAGATGGTTAATAAATTAGAGGCATATGGAAGGCTGTACTAACCTTTGGGTGCAAGTTGAATTGTAGTAGGTTAGACAGTTCGTACAGGAGGAGGATCCCTAAGGCTTGTTGAATAAATAAATGGATCTTCCCTGTGCTCCATGGAAAATGATGTGGTTTTGGTTTGTTTGTACTACTTTCTCCACATGAAACGTGTGTTTGGTCCAACAATTCTGTGGTTTCCTCACTTTGTGATAATAATTAACACCCTGACTGAAGTATAAGCAGTGATGACATTTGTTTAGGGGCCTGACTCTGATTTCTGTTGCTCTTTTGCCTTATGTTACTTTCAATGTGCATTTGAAACCATTTTGGAAAATCTAAAGGTTCAGAGATTGTTGGTTTTTTCTTCTTACTTTTCTTACATTTAGAAACTTTTTCACGTAACCTAACTTTCAGCCTTTGAGGATGCACAGCCTATCCAGTCCTGTGGGTCCGGGATAGCAGTAGAAAGCTGAAACTAATGCCATCTATGCAGGGCTCTAAATGCAGTAGGTTGCAAAATATTTCCTGTTTTTCTGAAGAAACAGAAAAAATTATATAATTAGTAGAAAAGTTAATCAGTGTGAAAGTAACTATTTTTAAGAGAATATGTAAAGAGAGAAAAAAGAAAGTATATCTTAAACCTTACTTTAAAGATTCCTGAAGCTTTGGGGAAAATCTATTTAAAGAAAGATGACAGTGGTTCTCTACTCTCCTCAATAATCTTGTAAAAAAGATTAATGGCTTTGGAGTAGATGTACATATTTTAAACTTCCTTTCTGGACAGAGCACAAAGAAAACCTGGCTTGTTTGTGGTTGTAGAAGAATCATAGGTGGCTTTGCATAAGAAACACAGGTAGCTGCCAGGGACATAGAAGCCTCCTTCCCTTTCCCTGTTCTATTTTTCCATTATAACTTTTTTTAAGATATTATCATTTTTTCCCCAATTTTTCCTAAATAAAGTGAAATGTCAAATCATCAGAGAATTAAAATGTATTTATAAAAAACAACCAAAAGGGCATCTGATGTTTTACAGACATTCCAACACCTTCAGGAAATTTGAACTCACACCAAAGGGTCTGATATTCATTTGATTCTCCATCTGTGCTGAAGCACATGTGTGCGCACAACACACATTGAACCACTACAGTGGAAAAAAAATCCCTGCTCTTAAATTATAGCAGCTCTCTACAATTCTTCTGTAACCACAAAGGCTTTGGTAGTTTTGAGACATTGCAGTGGCTTCGGGTGATCTGATCACAGAGCTTAGTTTTGTTAAAGAAATCCCTTTGCTGAAAGGTATGGAAAAGCTGTAATAGAAACATGGGGAGTTGCTAGCTCACAGCACGAGGGTAGTTAGGAGCAAAGGGGAAGGGTTCAAGAAGCTGATGTGACAACAAACACCCTATAGCCGGAGTTAACGCTAGAAACCTTGCAGTGTTAGCTCCCTCACCAGAAATCCCTGTGCTTGCAGGACCGGATATAGTCATTAGTCCTCAGTGGGACTATGACCTTTCCTTTTAAGTATCTGTGTGATGCTTTTGATCCTTTTGACTCTCTCTAAGGGATAGATTAAATGCGTGGCACAATGTCTACTCCTGAGTGAGGATTAAGCCTGGCTTTTGGAAGCAGAACTATATTGCCTAACCCATCATCATTTATCATGTTCTCTGGGGACCTGTTCTGCCATTTTTGTTCCCCTCCCCCCATACTTTTAGAAAACCTCCTTCCCTGGGGTTTAATATTGATCTCAGCTGCATCGGCCTTGTTTTTACTGTAGTTACTTCTGATTTTACACTTAAACAGGTCTTATGTCTCAGATATCTTGTTAAACAAAGTGCTATTCTGAGGCTGAGCTCTCATGCAACCTACAGTCCTCTTAGCACATTTTTTTGTGTGTGCATTTTAATAATAAATACCTTAAAATGATTTATAGGTTTGTTTCACCCTGTATTTCCCTGAGGATAAACCTTGCCATGTAATACTTGTATTTTGATTTAATGAAGCAGTGAAGCATGTGATTACCTTCAGGACCTGTGTAAATCCCATTAACTTCAATGAAGCCCAAGACCATGCTTTAGTGCTTCACTAAATAGGGATGCTTAAAGCTAACATGCACATAAATGCTTTTGCTGAATCAAGTCTTAGCATTTTATCCATTTTTGTTCCTGTTTCTCTTCTACATTGTCTAATGATGTAATAATTTTGGTCTGGTAGTATTTTTGTATGCTGCTTCCAAGTTAGAAGCTATGGTGGTACTGAAGATCTTATTCAGGGGAGGATAAAATTAATCCTTTCTGCAGCTGTGAACCAGAGAAGTCCCAGCAAGCTTCCCAGGAAAATGAAAAAGTGATGGTATGCCATGCTGGCTCATAAAAGTGTAATTTAAGCACTGCCCTCTCAATAAACATATCACATTTAGGACATGGTAATCCCCTTCTGAACCTTATCTTACTTTTCAACAGCTCTTTGGACTCTTACAATTGATGCACTTTGAATTTCCTGTTGGTCAGGTAGCACGACTTTCTGTACCACCCTCCCACAACCAGGACTTTGTGCTTCATTCTAAGCAGGCAGTATCCAGACACAGCCAGAAAACTGAATCCATGGTCTAAAATTCAGTAAATTCAGGAGCTTTTAGGTACTTATTTGGCAGATGTCAGAACTAGTAGTGCTCAGAGCTGTGGCCTTTGCACATGTTGCAACAAAATGAAGGAAACTTAAAAATATGCTTTTCAATTGTTTGCTCAAGACTCCTGCCAGAATTTTTACCTTCTTTTCATACTTTTTTCCTTTTAATGAGCTCCTGATTTATGACAAGAAATCACCAGCACCTAGGTTCTCTGGACTTATTAAAATAGACAAATTCTTTGGTGTTAGAAAATCATTGTAAGAACATATTTTTTCCATACTAGATTGAATCCTTGTAGGCAAGTGCCCTTGATCCTTCTCCCAGCTATGGTCTGGAGGTTGTATTTCAGCACGAGGAAAAAATAACCCTTTCCGGTTCCTGGCTCAATAAAGTCAATGTTTCCACCGGGGGCAGAAGGATGACTCCTTTCTTGTCCCCACAGTATCCTGCATTTTATCTATATCAAAAGATTTGCTTGCTTTGCCTTAGCATGTACAGGGTAGTTAATCTTCTGAAAAGGAGATATCTTCCTAGTTTCAATGTCTGAATTGCACTGGTGATTTATATGCTCACAGTCTGTTTTCACAATGTCTTTCCTGGCTGTCTTGTATCTCTCCCCTGTGGAGCACTGGGCCTTAAAATCATTGCAGTAAAGACAGGCAATCAGTCTTCTTTAGATATATATTTGATTTTACTGGTGCCTGAGCCTGTGGAACGTGCCAATGTCTTTTGTGGTTCTGGCAGGCAAACCTCAGGGAAGTGTGGAGCTGGTTGAGACTTTTTAAGCAAAGTGTTCTTTTTTATGGTTCTTTTCATCAGATAATGCTGGGAATATATGAACAAGTTTCAGACGGAGTTTTGGAACTGCAGGGTAGTGTTTCTCAAAATCACAGAGGCATATGTTAAGTTTGGATTCTCTCTTTCTGTTTTTCTTGTTGCAAAGTGCAGCTCTGCTTCATTCAGGTAAGGGACTTAAAAATATAAGAATGGCCACATCAGACAGGCCAAAGGCCTCTCCAGCCCAGCAACCTGTCTGACAGTAGTCAGTAGTACATGCTTAAGGCATGTGCCTGCTTGAGGCTGAACATACACTGAAATGTTCTGACTCAATGCCAGCTGGAGTCAGTCATGTGCCATTTAACTCTGTAATTAATAATAATTTTACAATTAATATTTCTAATCACTTTTCACGCTAAAAATTGTAGCACCTGCCAACATCCTGTAAAAAGTCTTCACAGAGTATCGACATACCTTGCGTGAGGTGTCTTATATCAAGAATCTCTACTTTGGGCTTACCAACTACTACTTTTATTTGGTATCTCTAGTTCTAGACTGTGTTTCAGTCATAGAATGCATGGGTAACCTCTTCCAGTGTTCCAGTGGATATTACATAAAACAAAGAAGACCATTTAACCCCCAGAGAGAAAGATGAAAGTGTCTGAGATCACCTCTGTAGCATAAAACATTTGGCTTGGAAGTAGAAATCTTAGGACTGTTAGGTCTGCCTGAATTGCTGGGTTATTTCTTGCTGTCTGGAATGGCTGATGACACCTCCCTTTGCTTTTCTCTTTGAAAGGCCCTTATTTCGTTCCACCATAACATGAGGAGTGAGGAGGGTGAGAAGAGAAATATGACATGGGACTGCAAAACAGCTCTAGCTTCCACACTGGGAAGTGGGATGAGATTTAAGCAAATTTTACGCTCTGTTCAAACATCCGGGGTTCAATTCACTTGCCTACACATAGATGGTGCTATTTGAGACACAATAAAGTACCTGGGATACCTGTAACTGGCTGGCAGATGAGGAAAACTTGAGTCTTTCTGGAGTGACAGCTAGTGAGCTGACTAGGTGTCTTCAGAGCTTACGCATATTTGGCAATTGCATTGCACGGGCCATTTCTTTCATTCTCATTGTCTGTGCCCTGCAGATTTGTTTCAATTTACGGAAGTGTACTACAGGTCGGTTAAAACACCCATTTTTGTACAATTCTTCTTATTTGTAAAGGATGTGCACAAAATCTTGTTTCCTAAGAAAATAATGGAAACAACCAGCTATATTTTTAGCTTACTTGCAGTATCCAAGTCACTTTCATCACCCAGATCAATGTTCTGCATTTCTTCTCAAGTCTACAGTCGTGTAACTGTTTCATCTAAAGACTTCTGGTTTCTTATTTGTTTTGATACCTTTTGGCAGTTGTTCAACCCTGCATTAGATTCAAGGGATCTCTAGGTCCATTTTACTTTGTTTAGGGTTAGACCTTCTTTTGTCTTTGAGTGTTGTTTTTCTGCTGTTTCCAGGAATCTCCCCACATGAATATATGCTTCACTTAACTTGCTGCATTCAGAGGCTATATAGATCAGTGATAGGCTATTGGTGACAGCTTTGAGAGCCTTGTAAGATTTATCCAAAAATTCAGAGTTTACTAAAATGAAGATTATAGGGCAGTCAAATGACTGGAACTGAACAGAGGTAAAATAGTATCAAATCAAGCCAGTAATATATACAAACATCCTTTAATACATGTTAATTGCCAATGAAATATGAATTGATTTCAAGACTTACTTTTATTTTGTGAGTTAATTTGAGCTGATTTAAATTCTCACACCAACTTTTCCTTTTCTGCTCGTAGACTCCATGTAAGTATCCATAAAGTTCTGTGGGCTGGAAGGAGCCTCTGGAGATTGTGTATTACAGAATAATACAAAAGACCTTTAAGACCATCAAGTCCAACCTTTACCCCACTACTGCCAAATCCACCAATAAATCGTGTCACTAAGGACCACATCTACCATTTTTTGAACACTTCCCTGGGCAGCCGATTCCAATGCCTGATCAACCTCTCTGTGAAAAATTTTTTCCTAATATCCGGTCTTAATCTCACTAGTGTAGTCTAACCTCCTCCTCAGAGCAAGTCCAGTTAGAGCAGGCTGCTCAGGGCCTGGTCCAGTCAGGGACCAGACCAGGGATGGAGACTTCACAGACACTCTGAGCAGCTATAATGGTTTGGGTTTTTTTTTTTTTTTAACTAACGGTTTTTAGTTTTGTGTGGTTTCTTGTTTTGTTTATATCTAGTAAAAATTTCCAGTGTTCCAACTTACACCTATTGCTTCTTGCCCTCACACTACACACCTCCAAGAGTCACTGTGAACTGTAAGAAACAAAACTAGTTCCAATCAGGATACCTGTGTTTTTTACAAGGTGATTCTTTTTACTACAGCCTTGAATTCAGATACAATGTTTGAATGATATTTTGTTGTGTAATTACAATGCTGGCATCAACTTCTAGCATTATTCTTTGAAATGAAGCTCTTGAGAATCCCATCTTGCATGATGGCTTGACTTTAAGGAATAAGGATTGTTTAGAATATTAATGAAGTCTGTCTCTTTGGATTTGCATTCTGTGTTCACTTCCTCAAAAGTAGAACTGACAGGCAGTTTGAACAGAAAAATGGATAGGCAAACAGCACTACTGCAGGTAGTTTAGTTTTGGAAAATTTAGCTAGAATACCGATTTTCCATTCAAAAATATATGTATTTAAGCCCATCCTGTAATAAAAGAAACTAATTTAGATTTAAAAAAAAGATTTTCCTCTAAGTGTAAAGTCAGTGTTAGATTTAGCAGTTTCTAAGGTCATGTCTATACTAGAAAATTATCCAGGGAATGTTATGAGTGCCTGAATGTCTCTACTACTAAACTGTTGGAATAGTCTCCTGCAAGTTTTTATCCTGAGACAATTACTGATCTCCTAGAGAGCAACTTGGCATGATTTGGGAGCTAGCAGAGACCATAGTTCATGCCCAGTAGGCAGTTTTGGAAAGTAAAGAAAGTTCGAATGTATATACACAGTCCATTCCATATTATTTGCCTTATTAGGAAAGAATGGTCATTTGCCTATTAAATTTTACTTTTACAGACTTTGACATTTTTTACCAGATAGAACTAAACCAACTCAATGTATACAATTTATTATGTATAATATTATACAATTTGTTTCTGGTGGATCTATTTTCAAGAGTCTCACAATTACCAGTACAGAAGGAATGACTGAGTTTCTGATCTTGACACTACTTTTAGTTTATCTTTATTCCTTTTTAACCACAGCTTATTACATGATAGTGGTGTTCAATTTACTTTTCTAACTTTGCCATAATTTAAAGTAGAATTTGCTTCTCAGAGGTCTGAAATCCTTCTTCTCTGCAGCTAATAGTTACTAATTTGTCACCTTTGCTAGAGTGGGAATGAGAAAGATATAGGATTTCACCCATGGAGGGTGCTTGAACAATTGTGAATCCAACAGCAGGAGCTAGCTTCCTAACCCTTACTCATTTGGCAGCACAATGAACTCTGCAGTCATTCTTGCATTGAGCCAATGTGTTGAGCATCTGAACGTCTAGCCCTTGGATATTTAAGGACCTGGGATTAACACTATCAATCAGTAGCATTTAGGGAGTCAGTCTTCTTTCTGGATCTACATTCCAGAAATTTCAATAGGTTGAAACTATAATTACTTCTAAGTATTTTTCTCCTGCTGTGTGTGAGACAATCTAGTCCCCTAAGGTAGGTGTTCAGATTCCCAGAAAATAAGTACTCCAAGCCAGGTTCTAGAATAGTTAACTAGCTGACTGAGGAAGCACCTGAAGTCGAAAGGAAAACAGTGAACTGCCCAGAGCAAGTGAATAGGTAGTACCCATTTCCTGAAAGCCAAAAGGATGCCTCTAAACTATTTTTGATTATACGAGCAGAGCTTACTTGAGTGTTTCAATCTACTCTGGAGTAAAAATAAAAGATGCAATTTGTGCTTTTAAAACATGCTTAGAACTGTAGCAATATGCAGCAAACTGTGTCAGATCCCAGGGAAAAAATTTCTTTTCCAGTGTTTCAGTTGGTATTGTTGAAGACGGCATCTGTTACTGTATTTTTAGAGACAGGTCTTGCTGGTCTTGTGCTAAGAGAACCAATTGGGTTATGTCCCTCAGGACATTCAAGTATATGTGTGTGACACAGATGTGTGACAGAGTGCAGTGAACAGAGGCAACCAGGAGATGCACCAGTTTGTGGCAATTTGTGTGGTGCACAGAAAGGTGTACAGAAGAAGGGCAGAAACTCTGTTGAGGATGCTGCACACATGCTCAGCAGTGGTGGTGACCTATCACAGGAGAGCAACAAAAGCAACTTGCTCTGGCATCAACTCAACCTGTGGGAAGGTGCAGCTCTGCAGGTCTGTGAGTGGAGGGATGCCTCACTGAGGTGTCCTGGTTTTGTTTGGGATAAATTTAGCTTTCTTCCTAGTAGCTGGTATAGTGCTGTTTTGACTTTAGATGAGAGTAGTTATAACACACTGATGTTTTAGTTATTGCTAAGCAGAAGCAGTGTTTACACTAAGGCAAGGACTTTCAGCTTCTCACATCGCCCCCCCAGTGTTTAGGCTGGGGGCACAACAAGCTGGGAGGAGACAGGACAGCTGACCCAAACTGGCCAAAGAAATATTCCATACCATATGATGTCATGCTCTGCATATAACGTAGGGGGAAAGCTGGCCAGGGGCCACTGCTCAGGAACTGTCTGGAAATTGATTGGTGGGTAGTGAGCAATTGCATTGTGCATCACTTGTTTTGTATATTCTAATTCTTCTATAATTCTGGTTGTTCTTATTATTTATTATAATTACTACTGCTGCTACTACTAATTCCCACCTCTCCCCCCTCTCTTACTTCTCTCTTTATGTCCTATTAAACTCATGCAATGAATTTTACTTTTTTCCCCAATTGTCTCCCCCATCCCACTGAAGAACACGTGAGTGAGCAGCTATGTGGTGTTTAGCTGCCTGCCAGGTTAAACTGTGACATGCGGCTAGGGCTGGGAGAGGATGGTGTCCTGGTCTGCAAAATCTGTGTACTGATACAGGATCTGTGTCACCAATTAAAAGGGCTGCAGGAGGAGGTCTGCAGGCTATATAGCCTCACAGACAAGAAAAGAAGTTTGATGAGATATTCTCCAAGACCCTGTAGCTGCAAGAGCCTGAATTTCCACCTGGGAAAGTGAGAGGAAGGCAGAACCACTGGTATTGGAGACCTCACCTGTTGGTGAAGGCTGCAAGCTTCTGACTTCTGGCATCAGGCAAATGACGACTCTGCAGACCTGCAGCTACAGAAAAGGCTCAGTGTTCTGGTTGCAAAGGGCTGGGAGCTGTGCCTAGAGCAGAACCTGGAGCTTACTGAGCCAGAGTCTCAGCAGCAGAAAAGGCAATCAATACACTGAAACAAGAAATTCCATTTTAAACATGAGCAAAACCACTTTTGCTGTGGTCACGGTAGTCAAGCAGTAGAACAGGATGCCCTGTTTGTGGAGTCTCTATACCTGGTGATATTTCAAAATGCAGCTGAACATGATCCTGAGCAACCTGCTGTAGCTGACCTTGCTTTGAGCAGGGGTTCATAGCAGAGGCCCCTTCCAACCTCAGCAATTCAGTTTTTCTTTGACATGGTGAGTGGAAGGTCATGAAGACATATCATAACAGGATAAATTACTCAGTGGGGAGTGATAAGTTATAAGCTTCTGGTACCCAGACTGGTTCATTAAGAGCCAGTTGAGGTACATGTGACCTGTGTATTGCTGTGCAGGCATATTCATATGCGGAAACATCTAGTTTCCGAATCCAGATGGGGCTTAAGGAAAGTGTAGCCAGGGCAGTTCTGCTATGAACAGATGTGTGTTTCAAGAAACACATTTGAATATTGAAAAAGAAAGCACTTAGGGCTTTTAAGCACCACCTGATTTAGGTGTAAATGAGGCCTTTTTGTATGATACTTTTTTTTACTTGGGTTTCTGAATTTTCTGTGAATCTGTACTTTAAATGCCTAGGTTGGTCATCATTTTCCATCTTCAGGCCTAGTCATGCATAACCAAGGGAGGAATGAAAAAGTTGACATCCATTTCCAAAGAGAAAATGAAAAGAGATTTTTGACTGTCTTTCTGTACATTCCTACCTTTGAGGCCGTATCTTTGCTGTTGCTCTGTGCCAGCAGCCCTGCATTCTTAATTTGAATATGTATGTAAAATGGATGACCCTCACCTTCCCACAGCTGTGCAAGTATTATAACCTTATAACTTCAAATAATGTTTTACAGCTGGGGCACAGGGCTGAAATAATACATGTGGTTTCTTACGTCTTTATATATGGTATCCTTCAGTTCCAGTACGTGTCTGCTGTTCCTCAGTAGGGCAAATAATGACATACAGTATTTTGCATCCCTTTAGCTCTTACACTTCTCTTTTATCCAGATGTAAAAAACTCTTTCCTAACCTATTCTATCTCTGCTGCTGTGTATGTTGACACCAGTGGACTTGTGAGTGAGTAGGCCTGTCAGCAGTGGATATTTTTCTGCTCCATTGTCACTGGAATAATGACTTCTCTTGCTTTATGCGGCTTTGTGTCCTACAACTCAGTAACCCACTGCAGACCAGTGTCTGCCTGCAAGACACCAGTGTGTAATATGCCTAATAAGCCTAAACAAAGGAAATCCCTTGACTTTAAGACAAGAATGTGTCCTGTTTTCTCTGTATTCTGCAGACTAGAAAATTTGCTATCCTCCTCCATTTCTCTGTAAAGTCAGTAATTTTCCATACCTGCATGACCAGATTCCTTTAAGCTACAGCAAATAACAATATATAATTATTTTACAGCAGTAAAATTTTATTTGCTATTTTACATGTTTTCTTTGGTTTTTGTTTTAAAGGAAGAATATAAACCGTTTAGAACAAAATGCGCTGAGGATGGCTTTCAGCTGCCACGTGCTTAGCTAAAGCCAAGTGCCTTGGAAGTGCAGGTATGTTTACGTCTGTGTTTTGTTTCTGGCCCACCTTTAATAAAGATGCAACAGCGATAAAGCAAAACACAGCACAACATGATAATATATGGCACATAATAAAGAACTGCCATAAGTACACAGGGGGCTCAATTTTGCTTTCACTCTATCTCTGCAAAACTCCATTGTTCAATACTAAACCTTTACAATTGTCAAAGTTCCTTGTGGTTCAAAAGGAGACATTTTCCAGAGTAATGAGGTCACTGGTTCCCGTTTGCCATTCCACAACATTCTGTTTATTCCTGGAATCCCTGTTCTTTCAGCAATAGCTGATGCTCTCTATAGCTGTTATTCCTGGGGGAATTGAGACTTTAAACATTCATTAAAAAGTGAATTGCTATTGTTGACAAAATACAGATGGCCAAGCATGAACTACTGACACCTAGGAGTACACTTCAGTGCAGTACATGGCAATATGGCTGTGGGAATGCTCTGGCTGCTTTTACCAAACCAGCATGTCTTTTGTTACCAGATTGGCCCTGCTGTATGCTTATATTCCTTTGACTAAATGTGGCACAAGCTGTTAAAGTAATTTCTTTACAAAATGAACCGAACTTATTTCAGCTCTTGGGAGTGAGAAAAGATACACTTTTTCACAGCAAAACTATTAGAGGACAATATTCATACAAAACTCAGCTCACAAAATAATTACTCGGAGTCAGAGCTCTGCTTCAGGTTGCTGCAAGCATAGCACTCAATAACTCCCAGAGGCTCCATCTGAACTGTGGGGTGTGTGCCATAGCCATGTCCCCGATCATCCAGGGGGGACCTGGCTGGGCAGGAAACTGGGTGTGGGGGTGTAGGGTGGAAGGGAGTTAGCATGGAGCCAGAGCGCAGCTGGGGTGTGCACACACACACACACACTGCTGTAGGAAGCACGCCTGGATTCCACAGGTTAGACATAGCCATAGCTTTAAATCAGCCATGTATTTAAAGTTTCTTAAGGCGCAGCCGACAGACTTAGCCTCTAGAGTACAGTTAGATGCTACACAAGGGTGTAGCATGCAGCATTACACTTGCATAATGATACGTACTGCACTCCAGGTTAACACATTGTGGAAAAAGCCAAGGGAATGCTCCAGTAGTTGTCATTTGTAACTTTGGTATTATTTTGTGATAAACTAAGACTGAGGCAGTAAGATGAAACTGGTTGGGGTGTTTTGCATCTTTTTTAACCCTTCTAGAGATGGACACTGGGCAGATAGGTAGAAAGTGCAGTAGCTACACTGAGCTTTGGCTTATTTGGGGCTTAAGGTTTTTTTCTGTTTTTACATTTTCTGTTCATCTCCAACATATTTTAGATTCTTTTTCTTATCCTTATATATGTAAGATTTTTTTCCAACATTCTTCTAATGCTATATTTAATCTCTCCCATTTTTCCTTCAATTCTCATTACTTAAGGTTTTATAGTTCTCTTTTTCCCTCACACTCTGGTTTTGGGTCACCCTTTGATTCATTCCTTTCTTTCTAAGTGTGGAAAATCACAATTTGCTATTGTTTCTCCCCAAATGGTTGTGGTATTTCCCATGCTATTGCGTGTGCATGCACATGTGTGTTTGTGTGTGTAAAGGAGAACAGGAGATACTGTGAGGCTGCCAACAAAAATCAAAATTGGAGGAGACAGGAGAGCAGAGGGAGTAAGAGACTGTCTTATTGAACTTGGAGAGGAATGAGGCCCACCTGGGGCTAAACCAACCATTGGGAAGATTAAGGAAATAAAATAATTATGGAAAGTTAGTGCTGGAATTGTGAATGGGCCTGAGAGACCTGGCTGAGGCTCAGGAACTGGGAGTGGCTGCCTGAGCTGAATCAAATAGCCCCTAAAAAAATAGAACAAATAAGGATAGAGCAAACATACTGAGAAATTGTACTTCTGTATTTTGACTTGACTGTTTTAGCCTTATGAACTGAAAGAAGATGACTTTTCCTTTTCTAGAGAATGGAATTAGAAAAATTTAAACACAGGTCTATAGCAAGGCTCTCAGCATCAGCTGTGAAACACAAATAGGGTCAGCACAGTTAAAACAGACGTAGCTGTGAACTGAAGGTTCCTACTTCTCCCCAGGTTTTCATAAAGAAGACGGCAGGTCATCTTTTTCTGACTGAGTGCGTATCACCTGATTCTGAAATGCATAATCCTGAAGCTGATGTTAAAATATAAAGAACAGGACAGAAGTTTGAGAATTCATTTTTCACATAATCATCCATGTAACTCTGGTGTACACCACAATGAGATATTAATGCTCTGTCTTTTACTCTGTGGGCTTTGTGTTGCTATTTCTATGAACTTTAAAAAGTTCATTGAAAAAATGTTTTTCCTGTTTTCTTTTTCAATAAATAAAAGTATCCTTCCCTAAAAACACCCACACAAACATTTTAGAATTTATCAAATTTAGTTTCCTAATCCACTTTTGATAATCAAATAGATTTGATTTTTGAATAGATTTGATATTTGATTTTTTTTTGAAAAATCAAATAGATTTTTTTGGTAGGATTTATATTTTTAAATCTTAAATGAGAGGTAGCTAGAAGTTTAGAACTCAGCATAAATTGTTATAGCTATTAACTTACCTCAAGTTTTAGCTATATGAGTAATAGAAATAGTCCAGTTTGAAAGGAGCAAAACTTGATTGATAAGATGAAAATGAGATGAATAGTGCATCTTTTATTATTATCTGTGAGCATCATGATATCAATTTGAATATATAAACATGCTACACATGCCCTCTTTTTTCGTATTTCTTCATAGATATCACTTATTAGCTACTATTAACAGAATGGATGGACTTACGGTCTGATGCTGTATAAGCAGCTCTTTTAGTCTTATGGCATATAAAACATTTCTAAATACAGGGTTATTTTAAGCCTGGCGTCATATCATAAATAATATGATAAATGGGTAGAATGAAACTTTCTTATGGAAGGGAAGCAAGTTTAATGCAGTGGTAAGTGATAATGCAGTGGAATGGAAAATCCCATTCTTGTATTCTGAATTTCAATGAATATGGTCAACAATTTATGATGAAGGGATCTGAGGAAGGATGAGTAGGAATAGGAAAGCAGGGATCTGGGAAGGATTATTTTATTTTTCTTCTGCAAAGAGGAAAAAGGTATAAAAAGAAAAAAAACCCCTACTTTAATCACTGTACTTTTTTCTAACCACAACTTGCATCACTCATACAGTATCTGAAGGGGGCCTATAAGGATGCTGGGGAGGGACTCTTCTTTAGGGACTGTAGTGATAGAACAAGGGATAATGGGTTCAAACTCAAACAGGGGAAGATTAGATTAGATATAAGGAAGACGTTTTTTACTGTGAGGGTGGTGAGGCTCTGGAATGGGTTGCCCAAGGGAGCTGTGAATGCTCCACCCCTGGTGGTGTTCAAGGCCACGTTGGATGACATGGTTTAGCGTGAGGTGTCTCTGCCCATGGCAGGGGGGTTGGAACTAGATGATCTTAAGATCTTTCCAACCCTAACTATTCTATGATTCTATAGTAAAGAAAACTGACATGAGAACACATCTGTATGAAATGACACAACTCATGCTACCAGTTTTTGTAGGTTATACAGTCCTCATGAGAAAGCATACTATTTTGAAATGCTTGGGGGCCCCACCAGATATTAATTTAAGAGTTATTGGTTGTGTGTAGAAATAGGCTGAAGGCATTTCCTGCTGTGAGCGACACTTGGAAGTTCTCCTTTTGCAGTACTATAAAAATCAACAGCAGAATTTATACAGCATTCATAGACAGCAGATTTCCCAATGCTTCAGAAATGCTGTCAAATTAAGGCTGCTCTTCAGTAGGGCTTCATATTTTGGTTTTATTGGCTGCATAAAAATAATTCAATTGTAGATGTAAAATGAATCTAATTTACTTGGTGGTGGAAGTGAGGATATTGTGGGATATGGGAGTGATTCTTTTTATATTTACTTTCTATTTTGATGGAGATGATAGAGACTCTCTAACTGATAGCTGCTGGAAAGAAAATCAGGAACTATGAATATTTCCTACCTTGTGATCTCAAGCAAGACTTTATGTCTCTCTGATCTGACACTTGACCAGATGCTATTAAAGCTATATGTTGTCTTTTTCTGAAATACTCAGTTTTATGAATCTTGTCACACACTTTTATACCCAGGAGGTGCAATACAAAAATCTCAGGTTATATATTTGGGAAGTACTTTATCCCTGTGTTTGCTGAGGATTCCATACCACTGATTGAGAGTCTAGATTGCCCTTTTACTTACTGCGATACCTTTGATATATATTGGCCCATAGTCTCTGAAGGGAGTTTGATGCTATGCTATCCTAACAGCCTTTACACAGGGATAGACCCAGAGATGGAAAAACACTGAGGCTTTCTCTGCCTCTGTGCAAGCCAGGCAATAGGAGGTATGACCTGGATGCCTACTCTTCTTTGTTCTCTGTCAGCAGAGGCAGAAGTTGGCTTGCTGCAATAGGAGGTGAGCAAAGGTTTCAGCGTACAACCATAGCAACCAGTTGATACAAATGAGCTAACATGAAGATTAGTGTGCTGACTTGCTCAAGGGGGAGCAGATTAATTGCTCATGTAAAGACTCAGGAAGATATTTTAAATCCTGCTCCCTTTTCTCAGTTGCCAGAGGGAAAAGGCTGCTTTCAGGTGCCTCTCACATAGGGCCATGCTAGTGGGACAGGCTTAGCCCTCTGAGTTATTATCCACATTTTCCTCTCAAAGCAGACTGAAAACTGTGCTCCATTCTTGTGAGAAGGTGCTGAGAAGTGCATATGTATGTTTTTATTAGCTATCCCTGAATTAAAATAAGTGGTATGGACTTAAAAGTGATTTTTCATTATCATCATAAGACACAGAATCAATGAGGCTCATGAACAAATGGGTACTGTATGTCTTTCTATCTCCAGAAAAAGATATTGGAAAAAATCTTAAAAATTGACATACTATATAGCAATTGCTTGAAGAATCAACAATAGGTCAGTCCTCAATCTCTTTTATCTTCTACTTGAAGACTGAGAAAAGGATGAATTGTTCTCCTTTTGTATGTCCAAACACATTCATGCGCATAAGACAAGAAATTTGACCTCATAACTTTTATTTAATTTTAGCTAATAGTGAAACTTCACCTGTCTTATGTTAATGAGAATTGTGTACTAGACTTGGCAGAATCCCCATCTATCCCCATTTAGAGTTCAAAGCTCCACTAAAGACTGACTCACTTTTTCATAAAGACTAAGAAATATATGAATACTTTATTAATCTTAAAATATTCTGCGTATACAAGGAATAACATACTTAGCACATAATCCAAGTTTGGGGTATATTACTGACTTTCAGTGTACCATCTAATTCATTTGTGCAGGGAAATCAAACCTGCTCTCACTGCTCTGTATCAATTTGCATCATGCTAAGCAGAGGAAGAAAGTAATTGGTAACATTAGTATTACTTCTACGGAGTTAGTTAGAATTTACTTGACTTTAGGGATTAGCGTGGATTGTGATTTGGTTGCTCTTAGACTGGAAATAAAGGAACCTTTCTTTTTCAAAGTACAGGGAGAAAAAAATACTTCCTAAGCTCTATCATAACACTGAAGAAAAAATATTTGTGAATAAGAAATACAAATCAACACCTTGTATAGAAACTGTATTGGTTTTAACCAAATGGGGAAAACCTTCTTTTCTTAGAAGGGTAAAAATGGAATATTACATTTGTGGGAGAGAGGGGGAAGAGGGGATGATTGGCTGACAATAGGCAAATTTAACTTCCGTCTCTGGTTGTAAGTAGGATTTAATAAGTCTTTTAAGTTATGGAGCAGCTGGAGAATATTCCACTGGAAACTATTCTAACCAGTGGCTAGAAGAGGCTGCATGGGGCCCTTATCTGTCCCAAATCTCAAGATGTGATCAAGCCCACTCAATAAAATGTTCACAAGTATTGGAGTTTGCCTAAGTACAAACCCCACTAGAAAAACAAAAGATTTCCACAGTTTTGGGGAGCCTTTGTATCAGGACCTTACCAAGTCTCAAGTAGGACCTACTGTATTATTTGAAAATGTAGCAAGGAATGAAGTCTGATGTGCTGAGTATTTTTTAAGAGTTAATGGACTGACATATGTTTATACTTACTACTGATAATCTTTCTTTGGAAAACACATCTAACTTCTGAACTGTACAAAATTGGCAACCTATATGACCTAAATTGGATTTGAAAATGGCATTTGGATAAAAATAAAAAAAAATCATCCTACTGGTTCTATATGATCGCTTTATTGTGTTTGATAAGAAGGAAAAGCTGAAGGATTTGACAGTTCCAGAGCCTGGCATGTAAAATGAAATTCCTGAATGTAAATTAGACAGATTAAACTATCCTTTAAAAGACCCTCAATGAAGAAAAGGATGTATGTATTTAAAATCCAATAAACTTCAGACCTCCTTCAAATGCCTTAAAATGAGGTCCAGAATGCTTGCTACGTAGGAAATCTACTGGTTTTGATTTAACAAAAAATGTATAGCCTAATTAGAAAAAATCCTGTCACTGTATTCACCTTGCAGAAATAAATATAAAACCATATGGAGAAGCTTATTTCCAGAAATATATTCTAATTCAAGATGAATTATCTGTATGTTCTATTTAGTAATCAACAACAGCAAATTTCTCAAATTTCTCTACAGTTATTGAAGAAAATAATTTTAACTTCTGTATGATATTTCCTAAGGAATGCATAGAAACTAATGTGCTTTTGATAGACATTCTAAATGGATGGCTTAACAATTTTTTATAAGGTAGGGGTGTCATAAGTAGGGATGAGGTATTTTTATGTTACTAAGTTGCATGTATGACTGGCTATGCTGGTAAAAAAGCACAAAAGAGTCTTTGTTATACTCTCAGCAGAGCTATTTATATATTGTGACTTACTGTGTCCAAGGACTGCTTCCTGCTTCCGTTAAAAAGTAGACCCTCCAAATAAAACAAAAGCCATAACCTCTGACATTACTCAAACCCTGTCTATTGAAACAACAACAAAAAATCACACATGATTTTGTATTACCTATATAGAATATGCTCTATTGAGTTTACTTAAATACAGCTCCAGATGAAGCATACTACGGAAGTGATGCCTTCTGTACTGAAAGAAGCAGAAAGGCATTTTACTAGCTTAAAAAATAATGATAGTCCAAGCAATCAATCAGGCACATCGGCAGAATACAACTGAAGCTGGGGAGGAATGCAGCAATTCTGGTCTTTGTATAGACAGTAAGCTCTCTGGGCAGCAGTGACTTTTTCTCTTGCTTTTGGGGAGACCTAATGCATGCTGCAGTCTTTGTAAAGTATGAATTCAATGATAGCATATTAACAATATCTATCTCTGTGCATTTCCTGTCCTTTTTCCCCATGCTCATGGTCAACCACAGCTGCTTAGACAGGTGGTGCAAATTAAAGCAGTCCTTGGCTCCTCCAAAATTGTACAATAACTGTTAGCTGCCTAATGCTTGTTCTGTCAGAGCAATTGGGTCAGACCACTTGTATTTTCCCCTTAGCCTCTTCAATACCTTTTTGTCCTTGGCATGTGACAGGTTTTCAATGTGTCCAGCAAGTACCTGGCACAAATGGTCTTGTGCCAGCGAAAGGATGAAACTGTGTCACATATGTGGGGGTATTTAGCTTAGTTGAGGCTTAGTTGAAGCTAGGGATTGCCTTTTACTGAGCTTGGAACACAGCAGAAGGCATTACCCCTCTTTCTGTGTTGCATCTGTAATGCTGTGCCCTTGCCAGGTGGATATGTAACACCATAGAGGAAGAAGCTATGAAATGTGTCCTCACTTGCAGAGACATGCAAAGGGAGAGCCAGTGCTAGAATTAAAACCCCCAAAACCCAAACCAAACCAAACCAGAGAAAACAAACAAATAACCAAAACACCTCCAAAACCTGACACAAAAACAAAACCGAAAAGGAATTATCAAATTAGATTTTCGCTCTTCTGATTTTGGGAACACACATAACTTTTTGTAGCCTTATAGTGTTGGGCAATAATCTTATTCTAGAAACATACTAGAAAAATCTCATCCCTTCAGCCAGACTAGAGCTCACTATAAACACAGATAAGAATTCCTAAAGAGACAAATTTTAGAAAATTTCTCAGATGAATTTTCAATATATTATAAAAATCATTAATAAGACTCCAACTGACTTTTAATGTAGTTTTTTTTTATTAGAAGGAAAGAAATTCTACTGTCATATAATCAACCATGTTAATATAATAAACCATAGAATATCACATTGGAAGTTACTTCGAAGATCATCTGGTCCAACTTTTCTAGGCAAAGTGTGACCTAGATTAGATGTCCCAGCACCCTTTCCAGCTGAATCTTAAAAATGTCCATTGTCTGGGAGTCCACCACTTCCCTGGGGAGGTTATTCCAATGGCTTATTTTTCTCATTGTGAAAAATTTTCCTCTTGTGTCCAATTGGAATCTCCCCAGGAGCAACTTGTACCCATTAGATGACTCCTTGTACATCTTCTTTGTAGCCACCATTTAAATACTGGAGCTCCTACAGTTCCAAATCCCCTACTCTACTGGGAAGTTTTAACTTTAGTATAACTAATGTATATTTCTCTATATCACAAAATAAAGAATTTTCTACATCAGCTATCTTTCTGACTGGAGACATTCAAGGCCAGCCTGGATGCAGTTCTGAGCAACCTCATTTAGTTGAAAATGTCCCTGCTCATTACAAAGGGGTTGGACTAGATGGCCTTTGAAGGTCCCTTCCAACCCAAACTATTCTATGATTCTGTAATATGGTTTTGATTTCTCTGTGTATGATCATTCTATAGTGTGCCAGAGGAACTGAATCAGTGTTTCCTTGTGAGGAATAACCTTAGCAGGAAACAAGTGTTGGTATGAATGAAATAGAGTGAAAATTGGAACTATTTATCTGCATCTAAACCAGCACTTGTGCACAGGCAAGGGCATACTTTTCTCTGTCCCCAGGTCACCCCCAAATCTCTCATTTTAAATCTGTTGATAGCGTTTATGAACTAATTTTGGTTTAATTAGTTCTATTTTGTTTTAAAACTAAAACAAATCAGAATTTAGCACAATTTCTGAAGAGCCTTGATTTCTTTATATACATTTCTACACCAAGGAACACAGGCTCCATTTAGCCTGAACCTTCTGCCATTTACATTGAAATGCCCCACTGATACTTAATGAAGAAAAGGAAAAAATACTGTTGCTTATATTTAAATTATGTGGGGTTTAATGTAAGCTTCTAATACTGTTCCCATGCTTAAATGGTAAAGCATACTTAAACTTCAATTTTCATGACAATATTTTGTTCACAGATATCACAGGATCACCATAACATAAACAGAGACTTACTTCAAGTGAGCAACAGGGTTTTCACTGGCTCTGGCGAGTCCTAACCAATTGAACTAGACAAACTTTTTGTAGCTTTTCTGAGCAGGCTGCTAAGAATAATTCAAGGAGTTCCCTGGAGTGCTCTATATACGTTATAGTATTATTTTACACTCAGTCTTTATAACTAATATGTAGCAAGCTCTTTTTTTAATTGATACAGAGATAGTTTTTATTTGTGGCTTTATGCATAGATCTTGAAACTCTTGGTTATTTTTTCCTTGTGTCAGGGTGAGCTTCCAATAAAGTGAATGGAAGTTCAACTTTAGTAACGATAGAGTAATAAAAACTGGATCCAGATCTCAGGATTTGGCACATGGACACTAGATCTATTAAGTCATCTTGTCCATACTCCTGCCAATGCAGAATTATTCCCTTCAGCATAATCTCCAGTGCCTTATTCAGTCCAATTTTAAATGACTTGGGTGAAGTGGTTTCCATTACTTCATTTGGTTGAAGTATTACTTATTCCACAGACTAGTATAATGCTTTTCAAGCTGCTTCATTCTCATGGATCACTTCCCAATCCCAACATTTTCCCCAGACAAACGAATATGAGTAAGGGTAAGGAAAATGTGTGTAGAGTATAAAGGCCAAGAGGAAAAAGTGGCATGAAGACCTTCCCCTCACTCCATTTCTTTTTTATGTCTTTCTCCTGCTTCATATTTCTGAAGTCTCCCTCTTCATTCTTGCCAGTGAGACTTGGACCAAACTCTTTGAGAAACAGATCCACTGTGAAGTTTTCCCTGTTTTCCTGCATGTGAATCATTCTGAAAAGGTCTGTTCGGTTGGGGGGGGGGGGGGGGGGGGGGG
>JAOEHX010064324.1:6586-18493 GCA_025448015.1 Bolborhynchus lineola | reverse complement strand
CAGCCTTGAGCAATTCCTATGTGTTCTGTCACTTGACAGCAGGAGGAAGAGATCAGTACACCTGTTTTCCATTCTCATCCTCCCCTCAGTGTCCTCTCCAAACTAAGATAAACCCAAAGTCCTTTGTCCTTGTAGGGCACTTTTTCCAGCCCTTTCCCCAGCTTTGTTTCCCTCCTCTGGACACACCCAAAGACCTTTACCTCCTTCTGAAACTGTGGGCCTCAGAACTGCACACAGTACTCAGGGTGAGGACTTATCAATATCAAATAAAACAGGATAATCACGTCTATTGACCAGGTGGTTATACTATGCTTGATGCACCTGAGGATAGAGTTTGCCTTCTTGGCTGCCAGCACACACTGCTGACTCTTAATGAGCCTGCTGTCCACCGACACCCCTAGATCCCTCCCTGCGCAGCTGCTGTCCAGCCACTCATCTCCCAGTCTATATTTGCACCTGACATTATTCTGTCCCAGGTGCAGAACTGGCATTTATTGTTGAATTTCATGTCATTAGTGATCAATGCTCCAATTTATCCAGTTTCCTCTGAAAGGTATCCTGTCCTTCAAGAGACGTTGAAATTGCACCTCTCAGTTTGGTATTATCAGCAAACTTGCTAATGGTGCTTTCATCTCCTGTATACAAATCATTGCTAAAAATCTTGAACAGGACTCACCCTAAGATTAAGACCTGAGGAGCGCTACTAGTGACTGGTCTCCAGCCAAATGTAACCCTATTCATTACAACCATTTGAAACCTGACATCCATCCAGTTCTTCATCCATTGCAGCATGTATCTGCTCATCCCACAGTTGAAAAACTTGTCAGGAAGAATTCTGTGAGGGACAGTATCAAAAGCTTTACTGAAGTCCAGAACGACTGTATCCATTGACTCTTCTTCGCCTTGTGATAAGGTGGGTGACCTGATCACAAAAGGGTATAAAATTAGTTGGACAGGACTTTCCCTTAGGGAACCCATTGTTGAGACAAGACAGACACCTACTATCACATCTCCCATAAGTCCTTCTCTGTTCACAAAATAGCACTTCTAGGAGGTCATCTTTCCTAGCTGGCACATTGAGTACCTGTGACAAGAAATTATCTTCTCCTACAAACTTCAAGAATTTTCAAGGCCTGCTCATCACAGCAGCAAGGTATTCCAAGCTGATGTCGATCCTAGCTTAAACCTTTCTCAGTCTTGCCAGTTTACAAGTGAAGAAGCATTTCCCCTCTTTGGGACAGGTAGATCCTGTCCCAGCATACCGTGTGTCTTAAAGACTCTTGCATGATTATAAAACCCTAACTTCTCGTGGAGGAGCCGGTCTTGGACTCAGGTGTTGACGCTCTAGGACTGCCTGTTTCTTCCAAAGCCTTCCTCCATTACAGGGAGGATTGATGGAGAATCAAAAGAATGTAACTCTCACAGGTTGGGATAAGAACAGTCCAGTAAATGAGGTATAACACATAACCACTACTGCTACCACCAATAATGATAATGATAAGGGAAATACAGGGGAAGAGAATATAACTGCTCACCACCAGAAGAACTAACTCTTCTGGGTTCCTGCCCCCATTTTTTTGCATCCTGGGCATGACGTGCTGTGGTATGGAATACCTCTTTGGTCAGTTTGGGTCAGGTGTCCCGTCTACTTCCTCTCAGCTTCCCTTCCTCCCTGGCAGAACATGAGACTCAGAAAGTCCTTGGTCAGACTAAACATTACTGCAACAACTAGAAACATCAGTGGTATCAGGGCTGTTCCCCGTCTGAAAGTCAAAACCACAGTGCTGCACCATCTACTTAGAAGGAGAAAAATGACTGCTACTGCTGAACCCATGACATTGTTACATTATTGTTGGTAGCCATGTGAAAGAGTAGGAGTGAGTAATAATCTGAAGGCTGTACTGAGATGGTCAGTTTTCTGGTGACTTCCTTGATCCAGGTAGTGTTCTCCTTCCTTGTTAGACAACTTACAATACAGGTGAAGACATAGCAGTACTTTATTCACTATGTTTTAAGTATACTAGCATGACATAGTATTATGTATATATAATCACACTATTAATATTTCTTAGTAATATTACTTTGCTTGGGGCTATGACACTTCACATGCTATGAAGTTCCAAGATGAAATCATAATGTCTTTGAACTCAGCTGAAAAGCTATTGATTTTGCATGGTTTAAGATGGCACATGAATTCAATTAAGCGATGTCCTGCACAAATCTGAATTACCACAATTTCAAGCAATTTAGGTTTGAAATTTGTGTATCTGATCCTGTGTTTTGAAATACCGTCTTCTGTTGCAACACTGGTCTTGTCCTGGCATGCTTAATGGTGGATTACACAAGATTTATCTAAATTATACAAGTATAATCTAAATTACATAAAGGAGTTTGTGGACAGCTCATCGTATACCACCATATAATTCTACTTTTATATTGTTGATGCGCATCCATATCCAGAATGAAGAAGTATGATCTGACAAACCTAATGCTATCTTTCTTATGTATTTATGTTCTGAGATATTAACGGGTGAGAAGATACTTACAATGTTTTCCTTATTTTATCTATTTGCTGACAATTCCTTTTCTGGTGTTTATTTCAGTAGCATTATTGATTTCATATCAGAGTTGACAAGTACATTCTTTAATCCTTTTTAAGAAAAAAAAAAATAACTGAACAGCTACGTCAGTACTTCCTGAAGCAAGTAAATATATCTCTGATGATTGAGTGTATTTTGTCCTGTTTTCAAAATAAAAACCTGGCTTCTGATGTGTGGATTTTATGATAATTTTGTAAAGTACAATGGCTCTAAAAGTGGTACAAGTAACCCACTTGAAACATTAACAGAATGTAGTTGATCATTAACACTAAGCAATTTCTTTGCTGTAACTGTAATAGTTTTTCATGAAGCAATCATTGTTAAACACTATTATTGCTACATTAAACTTTATGTACTCATAATTTTATTTCTGTAGCATTGTGAAACAATATCGCCTTTCATATGAAATAACTCTTGGAATTTTTATATTTTAATAACTAGCAAATATAATCAAAGTTCCATGATTCCCTGACATAATAAACTACATTTATTTAAAAGTAATCTCATTTTTAAATTGAAAAAAATATATTTATGTATTTATTTAGAATTATTAATTGGTAAATAGAATACAATCTCCAACTCTGGAGATTTGATCTTGTAATTTCTGAGTGCACAAACCTCAAAGAAATGTAAAGGAAACACTAGCAGGAATGCCTTCAAAGAGCAAAGTCAACAGCAGCAAAGCCTTCAGCTGAGAATATTTTTACCTGGCTGTAATAGATTGCACTTGTCAAGTTCATATTCAGCACCAAGAGAAGATACTAACTCACTGTGATATCTCGAGTCTTCAACAATTACCATAATTTCTGCTGTTTCACAGATAATCTTCACACTTTAGAAAATAATTCCTGGTAAAGAACTTGAAAAAGCACTTTATTTAACTGTCATAGCCATTTATCCTAACACCATGTCAGTAATAATCTAATTAATAAGCAATAGATAGCAATAATCCAGAGAATAAAATGGGGCAAAGATTTTTCCATGGACTTTAAGGGGTTTTCTATGCATGTGTGCAAAATATAACTAAGTGGGTACAAAACTAATTTAATCTGATCAAATGTCAGTGAAAACAGAACATTTGTTTTCTTTTTCTTTAACACATCTATTAGAGAATATTGCTTTCTGGTAGATGCACAAGTTGCTTGAAAAGAGAGAAGTATTTGCAGTTCACTTAGTGATTTTTTTCCCCCCTTTGTTGTGGAATATCATAGAATCATAGAATATACATGTTTCTGTTATACTCATTGGCTTTCCAAATCATTGAGAAGACAGTTTTGTCTGTCAGAGATAAAATTTAGTCATGACCTAGTGAAATAAGAAATTAAAATCTATACTGAATTTAGCTGAAGTGTGTTGTTTTGGATTTTGGTTTGGTTTTGGTTTTTGTTTGTTTGTTTGTTTGTTTAATCTTGTATTTATCAGTTTTACATTTGAAGTGGGGTATACAATCCAGAGTGAAAGGTGGTGAGTGTTGCTGGCTAAATTCTGAATTCAGGAGAGACTGTGTGTAGTAATAACCACTTGCCTTCAAGCACTGTTATCTGATACAGCTTTGTGGACTGATTCTTCTGGTGAATGGATGATTTTATTGTTGTGCTACAGTGTTATGTCACTTGCAATAGTGATATATTAACATGTTTGCATTTTTTATTATATAATTGCTATACCCCTCAGCTCTGGAATTTCGCTACTGACCTCTATTTTGAAGAAGCAGAATCCCTTCTACTACTCATATTGAACCTCTTAGAGCTGAGCTATGGACTGAATATCAGGCGCTTCTGAAAACCATGGCACTGTCAAATACTGTATGGCTACACATGAAGAATTGTTTCTGTAGTTCCAGTACCCCTGACCATTAGCTAAATTCTACTTTTAGCTTTCTCACAGTGTTGCTGTATACTTATGAGTGTATGATATATACTATAATGTTTGACTGAAAGCTGCAAGGTATTGCAACTCAAGCTTGTGATATTCCTTAGAAATGAAAAAAAAACCAACCCAAATTTATGACCACCTTCAAAAATAAATGAAAAGTAAACTAATTAAAACAAAGGCAGTCCATTTGCCTGAAAGCTAAAGAGAATTTTGATAAAGTCTGTAAAGTCTGTCAAAACTGTGCTTACACTTGTTTATGAGTTTATTTTCAGTATATGCTGATATACAACAGCCCATAATCAGATCTCTGTTTAGGTAATGTCTGTGAATTTGGAAAAGAAAGACTGGTCCTATATCTATTTAGGATAGATCTAATGCACAGCACTGTGCTGTCTTCTGCCTTCTGCTGTGTCTCTTACTTTTTTTCGTAAAGCTACATAGGACAAAGAGAAGTCATAGGAATTTTTTAAAAGTGTAGGAGGATCTTAGCAGTGAACATCTTATATCTGAGAGTGCTGATATTCAGGATATACTGTGGACACTCAGAGCAAGACTTCCAGGTGATAACAAAAGCAATGTGGCTGCATGAAAAGGGAGAAAGATGCATAGAGAGCTCTTTTCCTGGCTTTATACAATAGAGCAGTAAAGCTCTCTCTTGTGCTAAGCTCTTGTTAAATTGCCGAGTACTTGAATTTTCAAATCAGTGAAGTAAGGCTGATTACCTTGCTATAACTTCACTAAGCAAACATAGGGTTTCCGCAATCTCATAATACATAAAACAATCACAAATACATAAACCAATCACAAATACATAAAACAAGTAGACTGTTGCCTAGATCTAGTAAGGAAAAGATGTTATTTTTATGTGAGCTGAATGGCTTTCTTGGTCACCCTGATCATCCTATCACAGTGAAAGGTAGTGATTAATGCATTGTTCAAACAGGGAGGAAAAACATGTTGAAAACCATTCAAGGAGAGAAAAGATCTATTTTTTTATCGTCAAGTAAGCTGTAGGATGTTTAGAGAAAACTGAGTTCTTGGGGAGGAGTATATATTGTTATTATCCCCAGATGCATTTTGTTTTCAATATACCTTGATGTATTTCAGGGTTTTACACATATGTGTGCATGTGTGTGCACATGTGCATATACATTAACATATTGGGGTATATTTTGGCAACCATTGCATGGATCTGAGCTATAGAAGTGGGATTTATTCTATTTTTTTATTTTATTAAGTTCTCTTTATTTCCAGTGTAAAAAAAAAAAAAAAAAAAAAAAAAAAAAAAGAGATACTGCATCTCCAAAACTAATATAAAGATACTGCATCTCCAAAACTAATATAAATTCCACCGTAAAATAGATATCAAAACAGGCACCTTCACAGCTTGAATTCCTTTTACCTTTGGGCCTCTGTTGACCGCAAACAGAATTAGTTTTTAGATGGCTAAACTTCATTCTGAGGAATCTTGCCTCTAGACTCTCAACACTTACTCCAGGGACATATGTTATTACAAAAACTCAGTTACCTTCAATATTGGCTACTAAGTGAGGTTTTGCATTTTGGTTCTAGATGTGTAAATTTGTAGATAAGCTTTGAAGTCTTTATGTGTATCCCTTTCTGAAATAAATTCCCAGGGTCATGTAAAAAGTTTGAATGGAGAAGAATCTGAGTCCTAAATTTCCCAAATACAGACTTTATGATTAAGCACTTCTTTTCAAATATTCATGATTTGAAAGTAGTGAGTGATGTTAAGAGTAAGATGGCAGTACTCCCTAGGATGGTATTTAATACAAAAATTACTACTGTTTTCGCTTGGAGCACTATGTGATAAACTAGCTGATTCTAACTTTACACTTTACATCAGGATTCGTATTAGATTATCCGTTCTGAAATAAGGGATTGTCAAGGTCTTTCTTTTCCCTTCCATTGCCTTCCTCTTTTATTTTCTCCCTGCCTTCCTTCTCTCTAGCTTCTTGAGTCAAATGGAGTCTCTATCCAGGTACTCCTTTTATATCAGTGAAAATTGCTGGTAAGATTTGCTGGGATTTTTTTAAACAAGGTATTTTCTGGAAAATTCTCCATGTAGACACAGTGTTTTGCAGAAATCTTTAAAATTCACCAACTGACAGTCATGTGGATTAAAAAAATGTTAGCATGCATTTGAACTCTTATTCCTGTCATTTTTTTTAAGTGAAATTAGTGTGATATGTCTTGTAATCAATTTGAAAAGATCACACATCATTTCTCACCGATCTGTACGCCAATACTTTGACAGAAATAACAAACTATATCCAATGTAAACAGAGTTCTAGGCAGTGATGTATGTATACTGCTATGGCATATAAAATAAAGGAGAATGAGCAACTTCTAATGCGAAGGTAGAAAGTATTGTTATGGAGCCACAAATAAAATGACAGGCTGTGACATTCTAATTAGTAAGTAGCTCTTTCTTGTTAAAAACAAGCAATGCTAAGAGGTGATTGGTAGTTTCTAGCTGACATTTCCATTTCATGCTTCATATTTTTTGTTCTGCCCTATCCATACATCATATCTAACCAAACTATAATTTTTCAGTCATAAATCCTTGTAAAAGAAAGAGAAGTCTGGGAAACAAAATCATAGAATCACAGAATCATGATGAATTAAGTGTTTTCTACAACTCTAATTTTAGATTATTGTCAGAATACATCAATACGTCATGTGAAGAATCTCAAAAATTAATCTTGTTACACAGTGACAGCTGAGGACCCACAAATTCTTCCCACTTGGTTTGGATTGTGAATTGTAAGTCATAAGAGTAAGGCAATCATCACTGACACTCAGTGGATCTTTTCTCCACTTACATGCTTGGAAAAATTATGTTATGAAAAGTTTATATTTATGCTGTAATTCAACAATGGCAATCACAAAGAGAATAAAGATAATAGAAGGAATATGATGAATATGCTGAGGCACATGAAAAACAACAAGGTGTCTGGTGACAGCCAGCATGGCTTCACTAAGGGGAAATCCTGCCAGACCAATCTGGTAGCCTTCTATGATGGGGCTATGGAACTGATGAACAGGGGTAGAGCAGTTGATGTCATCTACCTGGACTTGTGCAAAGAGTTTGACACTGTCTTACACGACATCCTTGTCTCTAATTGGAGAGACATCAATTTGATAGGTGGACCACTCGGTGGATAAAGAACTGGCTGGATGGCCACAAGCAAAGAGTTATGCTCAATGGCTCAATGTCCATCTCGAGGCCAGTAATGAGTGGTGTCCCTCAGGGGTCGGTGTTGGGACTGGTCTTGCTCAACATCTTTGTTGGTGACATGGACAGTGGGATTGAGTGTACCCTCAGCAATTTTGCCGATGACACCAAGCTGTGTTGTTCGATTGATATGCTGGAGGGAAGGGATATCATCCAGAGGGACTTTGACACGCTTGTGAGGTAGGCTGATGCCAACCTTATGAAGTTTAACCATGACAAGTGCAAGGTCCTACTCCTGGGTCGGAGCAATCTGAGGCACAGCTACAGGTTGAGCAGAGAAGAGATTCAGAGCAGTCCTGTGGTCAATGGAAAAATTAACATGAGCCGGCAGTGTGTGCTCACAGCCTAGAAAGCCAACTGTATCCTAGGCTGCATCAAAAGGAGAGTGACCAGCAGGTAGATGGAGGTGATCCTGCCCCTCTACTCTGCTCTCGTGAGACTTCACTTGGAGTACTGTGTGCAGTTCTGGTGTCCTCAGCATAAAAAGGGCATGGAACTGTTGGAACAAGTCCAGAGGAGGGCCACGAGGATGATCATGGGACTGGAGAACCTCTCATATGAAAATAGGCTGAGAAAGTTGGGGCTGTTGAGCCTGGAGAAAAGAAGGCTGTGTGGAGACCTCATAGAAGCCTTCCAATATCTGAAGGGGGCCTATAGGAATTCTGTGGAGGGACTCTTTATTAAGGACTGTAGTGAGAGGACAAGGAGTGATGAGTTCAAACTTCAACAGGGGAAGTTTAGATTGGCTATGAGGAAGAAATTCTTTAATGTAAGGGTGGTGAGGCACTGGAATGGGTTGCCCAGGGAAGTTGCAAATGCTCCATCTCTGACAGTGCTCAAGGCCAGATTGGACATAGCTCTGGGTGATACGGTTTAGTGTGACGTGTCCCTGGCCGTGGCAGTGGGGGTGGAACTAGATGATCTTAAGGTCCTTTCCAACCCTAACTATCCTTATGATTCTATGAGTCTAATATGCAAATGCATATGTAAAGCTGCAACACAAAAGTACAGTGTGCTTGGCAGTTTGTATTGGTGCCAAATGTCCTCATTCATGGTGAAAAAGTAAAGCTGATTCACAGGCATTTTTATTTATTTTTTTTCTCTCTGAAAAATTTGTAATAGTTTTTCAAGATGATCAAGTCCCTTGCAGTTGATTGGAGATTGATGTTTGCAATTAACAATGAGTTCTTTACCTACTCATATGTTTCTCTGTTTCATGAAATTGAGTTTATGCTACATTTTTTAATATACTCATTCAATAAAAAAAAAAATAGGTAGAAGTCTTTTACATTCAAGGACTCTTATTTAAAGAGAATTGTTTGCACCGCAATTGAAGTTTATACTTTTCCTTTTTATCTCTATACATTTTTTGTTACTTTGGCTTACTAAACAGAGATCGCTGTCATTTCTGTTTTCAATCTGCATTTAATTATTATGTTTTCTCAGACATATTTTCCTGATGTGTGAGTGTATGTGTAGTTCAGAATAGAAATGCTAGCAGTGTTTATATGAAAGCATACATGTATCTATTCCTGAGTAGTAAATGGCATATTATACTCTGAACAATGAGCAAATTAAATTTAGCAAAAATCTTTATTTCCAGTGTATACTTTCCTTTCTATAAATAAATTTCATAATCCATGCAGAGATTTATCAATAAAAAAAGTATAAAATTATTTAATCTAATTATTTCAGTGGTAGTTGTTGTTAGCTCTTATTGTTTAATTTAATCTGTCAATGATCAATTAATATGTGTTTAAATTTATGCTTTTGTTCTTTATTTAAAAAAAAGCAATATGATGATTTATTGATGTACACAAAATAAGAGGATCAGCAGTAGCTGTTGAGAATGTAGATGTGTTTTAAACTGAATTAAATAATTTATCAATTAAGGATTAATACAAGCTACTAAGGTAGATGGAAAAAGGTACTATTTAGAAACATGTTCAATAACCAATACCTGTGAATGTGTTAAAAAAAATATATATATATATATAAAAATCAGATACTTCATGTACAATGTTTTTAGCACACATTAACATAGGTCAGTACAAATTAAAACTTGCACTGTGGAAAATATGACTGCAGAAAATATTTGGCTCTTTCAAAGGGCCTAGTAATTATTTATGTGTATTTAATAAAATATTAATAAACCGAGTTTGAACCTGAACTTGTGTATGCTGCACAAGCCCTTCAGCAGCATCAAAGACAAAATATACTGGCAGTGGAATTGATAAAACAATATAATAATTGGCAACTACAACATACTAAAGTAAACAATGCAATGTTATAATAGAAGTCAATAAATTCAATAAATCCAATAAATTGTGGACATTCAAGTCCATAAACTGTAATCAAGTATCCTATGTAAACATGAAGTAATAACAGGAAAGAGTAACTTCTGCTAGATGATCCAGATATAGCTAAAACCCCAGGGGTTATAATTACTTTATATTCACAATATCTTTCCAAATTAAACAAAGTTTCTTTTCAGAACAAATATTTTTGTAGACCCTGTACAATGAGCCAGGAGGTCATGAGATGAGGATTATATATGTTTTGGAGGGATTGGTACCTGAGTACATGTAGGTCAAACAAAGAATTGTCTGGAGATGTGCCTGCTGTGAGAATTTTGTCCTAAATACTCATCCTACTTTGCATGCAGGTTGCAGATTCCACATAACAACAGAAACTGAGAAAAAAGACATAATTAGCCTGAGGACTAGAACTTCTACTAGCTGTTAGGGTCTTTTAACTTTCTTTTACTAATGATATTTGGTGTTGCTTTGTAAAAAAAATTAAAGTCTGTCTCAAGGCTCTTCAGAGGCTGAATGACATGCATACATAAATTCTGAGGCTACAAAAGAAATAGAGAGATCATCCTGAAGAGATGATAAGAAAAGGATCTGTCTGGATATAATTAAAGTATTTAAATGTATTGAAAATGCACTGTTTTAAATATATGGCAGCAAAGTCAGTAAATCTGATAAAGGTCGTCAGTTCTTTGGTAATTTGGCTGCCTTTTTTCTGTTTTTTCTTTTCCTTCTTTCTTTATTGACAAATTTTAAAACTTTTAAACCATGTATTGTCTGTAAGTTTGATGACTTTGCATAAGTACATAGAAGAGTTTGTTCAGAAATTAGTTGTTTAATCACCTCTGCAGCTCACTAACAACTCTTAGAACACCTCTTTACTGAATTTTCCATGTTTGCTTTCAATTTAACCCCATTTAGATGGCAAGCTTCCTGAAAAGTCGCAAAATGCAGAAGTCCAGTCAATTCATAAATATGAGACGTCAAAATCACAGAGCAAGAGAGAAGACATATTTATGTAGAAGTGTAGGCAAATGAAATTTCCTTGTTTGTCATATGAACTGTCTGTATACATGCCAGTACCAATCCAGAGACTTCACAGTACTATTATCATAGTATTTTGTGTCAGTTAATAACCCCCCTCCTCTCAGGAGGCACAGTGCTGCACTAAGGACTCCATGGGGCTTCTGGGTTATGGCCAGCATATGCACTGCCAGACTGTACTGTGGGTAGAGCAAACTCATGTCACAACGTACCTGGCCAAGCAGACACAGCATCTGCCTTCTCAATATTCATGTCTGTTCCATTCTCACTGTGCCTGCGGTGTGAGAAGCTTCCATTGAAGACTTCAGACAAATTGCATTGAAGGCTATGGAAACTGAAAATGGATTTTGATATGAGGTTCTATATGAGAAATTCATTTACTCTTTAACTTTTAAACACTTCTTTAAAAATTCAAGAAAATTATCCAAAGTTACTTCAAACTGAAAAATTAGCATCAGATGATAGTTGATAATATCTCCATATACATTTCATTCTCTGAGTATTTGTACCATATTAATTAAAATATTTTTTCCTACCATGTTTTCTTTGTTTGTTTGCTTGATTTAGCATGCACTTTTTCACTTCTGCATGGTTAGAAATAAGGCATTTGTGTAGTTTTTGCACTTATATCAGCAGGTATGCCAACAATAAATAAAAAGATTCCATAAACACTTGAAGATCTTTGTACTAGGATTGAAGTCTGAATATGTTTTATCCTAAGCTTTTCTTGAGCATAAAATTATTTGAGATCATTTTCAGGAGGATACAGAATTATCCAATAAACAAAAAAAGATGCTTTGATGTATAAAATAATGTC